>OX104122.1:51909187-52116148 GCA_944474755.1 Limnoperna fortunei
TATTACATTAGCCAGCTTCCATGACGAAGGAAAGTATTGTTTCGAAAGACTGAGGTTAAATAGAGTGCAAAGAGGTTTTGCTAAAATGTCATGAGCAGCATGGAGTAGTCTACCACTGATAGCATCTGGGCCAGATGCCTTGTTTACATTTAACAATCTTAAAACGTCTTGGACTTCATAGTTTTGGAGGACGATGTGATGTAGACAGCGGTCGGAGGGTAGATCATCTGCAGGTAGGGAATTATTTTCATCATTTATATTTGACTGCGAGGAAAAGAAAACATTAAAAGCCTCAGCTTTTTCAGTGTCGCCGTACACAATATTTTTAGAATAATGTAATGGTGGAATACCTTGATCTTTATTTTTAAACCCGACTAAATATTTTGCGGTTTTCCACCAGTCTCTTACATCGGTTATGCTGCTTTTTAGCTTATCGGTAAGAGTATTGAAAAATTTTTCTTTTTCGTTACAAACAATATTTACCGTTTTAGTTCGGGCTTTTTTAAATGGTTCCCAGTGACGAGGGAGGTTAGATTTTTTTGCACGTGTGTTTAGCCGATTACGTTTTCTGATTGCCCTTCTAATAGTATTATTCATCCAAAAAAGGTTCCGACTTCCGTACTGTAATTAGTTTATTAGGGATATAGTCATTCGCAGTTTGTAAGATAATAGTTGTGAATTTTTCCACTAGTGTATCTAAATTATCATCGGAATTTAAAACGCCGTCCCAATTTATATTTCCTAGTATTTCACGGTATTTAACGTAATCTCCCTGTTTGTAGAGCCATATTCTCCTCTTGAAACACGTACGAGGAGGATTTTCAGTTTTCAGTAATCCGTAAGTCGGGCAGTGATATCTAACGTTTGTATTCACGAACGGCTCACCCTCATGTACAAGATCATTGACAGCGGGATTATTGCATATGACAAAATCAATCAATAAGAGAACTCGAATTCTCAGAGAAGTGAGTCGCATCATTAATAAATTGAATCATATCATACTTAGATAAGATACTTTTAATTTTCGTATTCATTCGTTTATTTTGATCTTCATTGAAATCGCCTAGAATTAGAATAGTGTTACTACCAGTATCTACAGCTAAGTCGATAGAGTGTTCAATCAAGTCAAAACTGTTCGACGGCGAATCAGGCGGCCTATAGAATGTTCCAATAAGAACGGGTCTGTTGTTTTTTAGTTTTACTTCAACCCATACACATTCTAACCCTCGTATCTCTAGATCTAGTCTTCTGACCGCATGAATGTGGTTTCTGACGTACACGATGACTCCACACCGTGCCTGTCTAAACGATCACGTGGTGAACATTTCTCGAGGCATTATTTAGGGAATGTATATTCAAAAAAAGAACTCGTGCTAGGGGCACGGAATATGGGTGACCCTTAGGTTATTATATATACTAGGTAGGTAATTAGACAAACAACATGCACAATACAATAGCTAGAAGTATGTAAGGAAATATTAATTACTCTTACTGTGTTATGTACAAACTTTTACACATTTTGCCTAAGTTACATGAGTTTTGGAGTTCTGGGACCGGGAAAACAGCCAAGTATGAGTTCATCTTAAATGATAAGGCATTTGCGACAGTTGTGGGCCAAACATACCAGGGGTAGATTGACTATACATCTGTGGCGGGCATGACGACAGTTGAGGTGGCAGGCTAGGTAATTGTTGTGATAAGAAACCTGATACTGGAGAACGCACTGAAAAGATTCCGTCGGAATGATGCACCGAGAAGTTATGGACTATACTCCCTGAACTTTCGTTTCGGAGGTGTCGTGTTTGATTGTTCAACAATTTTTCTAGTTCATCTTCAGTCGTTATGACGTTTCGCTTACCATCGTTGTCGGTTATAAATATTTTACCGTCCCAAACAGTGGTTGATTTAATTTTACGCTCCTTGACTGCTTGACTGGCACGATAAGATAACTTGCTACGATTTTTGGTTAAGTCCTGGCTAATACCAACACCGCGGGAATGTTCCGAATTTTTTGGCAGCTTTAAGCAGTTTTAAACATATTTAGGAAAATGTTTAGAGGCTACACTTGTGTAGTTTAGTAGCATCGTCATTTTTAACATGTTTAGAAATTAAATATGTAATCTATGTAGTGCTTAGAGCCTAAACATTTAATTACCCTGCGGGATATGCTTATTATTCAAAACAAAGGACGTGTATTACACATCTCTAGAGATCTAACTTTCATCTTAATTTTAAAAACTGGAAGCAAGAATAAGAATTAATATCACGGTAAGATATTTTATAAGATATAGTAATGATATGTCTTTTGATTTTTATTTAAAATACATGCATACGTTTATGTACATACATGTATGCCATTTGGTTATGCACGCCGAGTCGGTTGCATGATCTACTGCAATGTAAAATGTAGTTAATAATTAAATGCCGAAATCATTTATGAAATTCGTTATTTGTAAAACAATTGTTTTTTAAACATAATCACTTGACTGACTCACATGATCTGTAACATGGCAGCCCGCAATTTACAAAAACTAAAATAACAAACCATATATAATAATTGTTTAGATGCATAATGCCCACTTAAAAATAAAAAGTTAAATAGACAAAGCAAAATGCGCAAGTTTACACAAATGATACTTTTAATTTGAGTCGCAAGGTTTTTTTACAAATGAAAGATATATGAAGTTACAGGGTTTTTTTGGCGGTTGGGGGGGTTAGGGAGTAAATGTCCTTGCCCCTTTCAAGCTTGAGCAAATATGTTAATGCTAATTTATTGTAACTACAGTGTTTTAATGTGTTACTAACAATATATTTGTCGTTTAGGTTTAAGAAATCACAGAAGCCGATCTGATTATCTGATTTCATATCTTGACCACATGTTCGAAACAAAGTATAGAGCAAAGGCCGAAGTTGTGAAGCTATTGAAAGCAATCTGAGTACCTATGTTTTTTTTATAACATAATTGAATTCCAGTATCTCGTTATCTTAGATAGATGCATAAATTGTAAGTCTTAGGGTCAATTTTCATGAACATTTTTTTTTACAACCTCTAACATTCGAATTTAGAAACTATTCATCATTAAAAACACTAAATACAACAAACATGGTTTAGTACAGATTTATAAGGATAAACACTAAATACAACCAACATGGTTTAGTACAGACTTATTAGGATAAACACTTAATACAACAAACAGGGTTTAGTACAGATTTATTAGGATAAACACTAAATACAACAAACATGGTTTAGTACAGATTTATTAGGATAAACACTAAATACAACAAACATGGTTTAGTACAGATTTATAAGGATAAACACTAAATACAACAAACATGGTTTAGTACAGATTTATTAGGATAAACACTAAATACAACCAACATGGTTTAATACAGATTTATAATGATAAACACTAAATACAACAAACATGGTTTAGTACAGATTTATTAGGATAAACACTAAATACAACAAACATGGTTTAGTACAGATTTATCAGGACAAACACTAAATACAACAAACAGGGTTTAGTACAGATTTATTAGGATAAACACTAAATACAACAAACATGGTTTAGTACAGATTTATAAGGATAAACACTAAATACAACCAACATGGTTTAGTACAGATTTATTAGAATAAACACTAAATACCACAAACATGGTTTAGTACAGATTTATAAGGATAAACACTAAATACAACAAACATGGTTTGGTACAGATTTATAAGGATAAACACTAAATACAACAAACATGGTTTAGTACAGATTTATTAGGATAAACACTAAATACAACCAACATGGTTTAGTACAGATTTATAAGGATAAACACTAAATACAACAAACAGGTTTTAGTACAGATTTATAAGGATAAACACTAAATACAACAAACATTGTTTAGTACAGATTTATAAGGATAAACACTAAATACAACAAACATGGTTTAGTACAGATTTATTAGGATAAACACTAAATACAACCAACATGGTTAAATACAGATTTATAATGATAAACACTAAATACAACAAACATGGTTTAGTACAGATTTATTAGGATAAACACTAAATACAACAAACATGGTTTAGTACAGATTTATCAGGACAAACACTAAATACAACAAACAGGGTTTAGTACAGATTTATTAGGATAAACACTAAATACAACAAACATGGTTTAGTACAGATTTATAAGGATAAACACTAAATACAACCAACATGGTTTAGTACAGATTTATTAGAATAAACACTAAATACAACCAACATGGTTTAGTACAGATTTATAAGGATAAACACTAAATACAACAAACATGGTTTAGTACAGATTTATAAGGATAAACACTAAATACAACAAACATGGTTTAGTACAGATTTATTTGGATAAACACTAAATTCAACCAACATGGTTTAGTACAGATTTATAAGGATAAACACTAAATACAACAAACAGGGTTTAGTACAGATTTATAAGGATAAACACTAAATACAACAAACATTGTTTAGTACAGATTTATAAGGATAAACACTAAATACAACAAACATGGTTTAGTACAGATTTATTAGGATAAACACTAAATACAACCAACATGGTTTAGTACAGATTTATAAGGATAAACACTAAATACAACAAACAGGGTTTAGTACAGATTTATAAGGATAAACACTAAATACAACAAACATGGTTTAGTACAGATTTATAAGGATAAACACTAAATACAACAAACATGGTTAAGTACAGATTTATTAGGATAAACACTAAATACAACCAACATGGTTTAGTACAGATTTATAAGGATAAACACTAAATACCACAAACATGGTTTAGTACAGATTTATTAGGATAAACACTAAATACAACCAACATGGTTTAGTACAGATTTATAAGGATAAACACTAAATACAACAAACAGGGTTTAGTACAGATTTATAAGCATAAACACTAAATACAACAAACATGGTTTAGTACAGATTTATAAGGATAAACACTAAATACAACAAACATGGTTTAGTACAGATTTCTTAGGATAAACACTAAATACAACCAACATGGTTTAGTACAGATTTATAAGGATAAACACTAAATACAACAAACATGGTTTAGTACAGATTTATAAGGATAAACACTAAATACAGTAAACATGGTTTAGTACAGATTTATTAGGATAAACACTAAATACAACCAACATGGTTTAGTACAGATTTATAAGGATAAACACTAAATACCAAAAACATGGTTTAGTACAGATTTATAAGGATAAACACTAAATACAACCAACATGGTTTAGTATAGATTTATAAGGATAAACACTAAATACAACAAACAGGGTTTAGTACAGATTTATAAGCATAAACACTAAATACAACAAACATGGTTTAGTACAGATTTATAAGGATAAACACTAAATACAACAAACATGGTTTAGTACAGATTTATTAGGATAAACACTAAATACAACCAACATGGTTTAGTACAGATTTATTAGGATAAACACTAAATACAACAAACATGCTTTAGTACAGATTTATAAGGATAAACACTAAATACAACAAACAGGGTTTAGTACAGATTTATAAGGATAAACACTAAATACAACAAACATGGTTTAGTACAGATTTATAAGGATAAACACTAAATACAACAAACATGGTTTAGTACAGATTTATAAGGATAAACACTAAATACAACCAACATGGTTTAGTACAGATTTATAAGGATAAACACTAAATACCACAAACATGGTTTAGTACAGATTTATTAGGATAAACACTAAATACAACCAACATGGTTTAGTACAGATTTATAAGGATAAACACTAAATACAACAAACAGGGTTTAGTACAGATTTATAAGCATAAACACTAAATACAACAAACATGGTTTAGTACAGATTTATAAGGATAAACACTAAATACAACAAACATGGTTTAGTACAGATTTCTTAGGATAAACACTAAATACAACCAACATGGTTTAGTACAGATTTATAAGGATAAACACTAAATACAACAAACATGGTTTAGTACAGATTTATAAGGATAAACACTAAATACAACAAACATGGTTTAGTACAGATTTATTAGGATAAACACTAAATACAACCAACATGGTTTAGTACAGATTTATAAGGATAAACACTAAATACCAAAAACATGGTTTAGTACAGATTTATAAGGATAAACACTAAATACAACCAACATGGTTTAGTATAGATTTATAAGGATAAACACTAAATACAACAAACAGGGTTTAGTACAGATTTATAAGCATAAACACTAAATACAACAAACATGGTTTAGTACAGATTTATAAGGATAAACACTAAATACAACAAACATGGTTTAGTACAGATTTATTAGGATAAACACTAAATACAACCAACATGGTTTAGTACAGATTTATTAGGATAAACACTAAATACAACAAACATGCTTTAGTACAGATTTATAAGGATAAACACTAAATACAACAAACAGGGTTTAGTACAGATTTATAAGGATAAACACTAAATACAACAAACATGGTTTAGTACAGATTTATAAGGATAAACACTAAATACAACAAACATGGTTTAGTACAGATTTATTAGGATAAACACTAAATACAACCAACATGGTTTAGTACAGATTTATAAGGATAAACACTAAATACCACACACATGGTTTAGTACAGATTTATAAGGATAAACACTAAATACAACAAACATGGTTTAGTGCAGATTTATTAGGATAAACACTAAATACAACCAACATGGTTTAGTACAGATTTATTAGGATAAACACTAAATACCACAAACATGGTTTAGTACAGATTTATAAGGATAAACACTAAATACAACCAACATGGTTTAGTACAGATTTATAAGGATAAACACTAAATACAACAAACATGGTTTAGTACAGATTTATTAGGATAAACACTAAATACAACAAACAGGGTTTAGTACAGATTTATTAGGATAAACACTAAATACAACAAACAGGGTTTAGTACAGATTTATAAGGATAAACACTAAATACAACAAACAGGGTTTAGTTCAGATTTATTAGGATAAACACTAGATACAACAAACATGGTTTAGTACAGATTTATAAGGATAAACACTAAATACAACAAACATGGTTTAGTACAGATTTATTAGGATAAACACTAAATACAACCAACATGGTTTAGTACAGATTTATAAGGATAAACACTAAATACAACAAACATGGTTTAGTACAGATTTATTAGGATAAACACTAAATACTACAAACATGGTTTAGTACAGATTTATAAGGATAAACACTAAATACAACAAACATGGTTTAGTACAGATTTATTAGGATAAACACTAAATACAACCAACATGGTTTGATACAGATTTATAAGGATAAACACTAAATACAACAAACATGGTTTAGTACAGATTTATTAGGATAAACACTAAATACAACAAACATGGTTTAGTACAGATTTATAAAGACAAACACTAAATACAACAAACAGGGTTTAGTACAGATTTATTAGGATAAACACTAAATACAACAAACATGGTTTAGTACAGATTTATAAGGATAAACACTAAATACAACCAACATGGTTTAGTACAGATTTATAAGGATAAACACTAAATACAACAAACATGGTTTAGTACAGATTTATTAGGATAAACACTAAATACAACAAACAGGGTTTAGTACAGATTTATTAGGATAAACACTAAATACAACAAACAGGGTTTAGTACAGATTTATAAGGATAAACACTAAATACAACAAACAGGGTTTAGTTCAGATTTATTAGGATAAACACTAGATACAACAAACATGGTTTAGTACAGATTTATAAGGATAAACACTAAATACAACAAACATGGTTTAGTACAGATTTATTAGGATAAACACTAAATACAACCAACATGGTTTAGTACAGATTTATAAGGATAAACACTAAATACAACAAACATGGTTTAGTACAGATTTATTAGGATAAACACTAAATACTACAAACATGGTTTAGTACAGATTTATAAGGATAAACACTAAATACAACAAACATGGTTTAGTACAGATTTATTAGGATAAACACTAAATACAACCAACATGGTTTGATACAGATTTATAAGGATAAACACTAAATACAACAAACATGGTTTAGTACAGATTTATTAGGATAAACACTAAATACAACAAACATGGTTTAGTACAGATTTATAAAGACAAACACTAAATACAACAAACAGGGTTTAGTACAGATTTATTAGGATAAACACTAAATACAACAAACATGGTTTAGTACAGATTTATAAGGATAAACACTAAATACAACAAACATGGTTTAGTACAGATTTATAAGGATAAACACTAAATACAACAAACATTGTTTAGTACAGATTTATAAGGATAAACACTAAATACAACAAACATGGTTTAGTACAGATTTATTAGGATAAACACTAAATACAACCAACATGGTTTAGTACAGATTTATAAGGATAAACACTAAATACAACAAACAGGGTTTAGTACAGATTTATAAGGATAAACACTAAATACAACAAACATGGTTTAGTACAGATTTATAAGGATAAACACTAAATACAACAAACATGGTTAAGTACAGATTTATTAGGATAAACACTAAATACAACCAACATGGTTTAGTACAGATTTATAAGGATAAACACCAAAATACCACAAACATGGTTTAGTACAGATTTATTTGGATAAACACTAAATACAACCAACATGGTTTAGTACAGATTTATAAGGATAAACACTACATACAACAAACAGGGTTTAGTACAGAATTATAAGCATAAACACTAAATACAACAAACATGGTTTAGTACAGATTTATAAGGATAAACACTAAATACAACAAACATGGTTTAGTACAGATTTATTAGGATAAACACTAAATACAACCAACATGGTTTAGTACAGATTTATTAGGATAAACACTAAATACAACAAACATGGTTTAGTACAGATTTATAAGGATAAACACTAAATACAACAAACAGGGTTTAGTACAGATTTATAAGGATAAACACTAAATACAACAAACATGGTTTAGTACAGATTTATAAGGATAAACACTAAATACAACAAACATGGTTTAGTACAGATTTATTAGGATAAACACTAAATACAACAAACAGGGTTTAGTACAGATTTATAAGGATAAACACTAAATACAACCAACATGGTTTAGTACAGATTTATTAGGATAAACACTAGATACAACAAACATGGTTTAGTACAGATTTATAAGGATAAACACTAAATACAACAAACATGGTTTAGTACAGATTTATAAGGATAAACACTAAATACAACAAACATGGTTTAGTACAGATTTATTAGGATAAACACTAAATACAACCAACATGGTTTTGTACAGATTTATAAGGATAAACACTAAATACAACAAACATGGTTTAGTACAGATTTATTAGGATAAACACTAAATACAACAAACATGGTTTAGTACAGATTTATAAGGATAAACACTAATTACAACCAACATGGTTTAGTACAGATTAATAAGGATAAACACTAAATACAACAAACAGGGTTTAGTACAGATTTATAAGGACCAACACTAAATACAACAAACAGGTTTAGTACAGATTTATTAGGATAAACACTAAATACAACAAACATGGTTTAGTACAGATTTATAAGGATAAACACTAAATACAACAAACATGGTTTAGTACAGATTTATAAGGATAAACACTAAATACAACAAACATTGTTTAGTACAGATTTATAAGGATAAACACTAAATACAACAAACATGGTTTAGTACAGATTTATTTGGATAAACACTAAATACAACCAACATGGTTTAGTACAGATTTATAAGGATAAACACTAAATACAACAAACAGGGTTTAGTACAGATTTATAAGGATAAACACTAAATACAACAAACATGGTTTAGTACAGATTTATAAGGATAAACACTAAATACAACAAACATGGTTAAGTACAGATTTATTAGGATAAACACTAAATACAACCAACATGGTTTAGTACAGATTTATAAGGATAAACACTAAATACCACAAACATGGTTTAGTACAGATTTATTAGGATAAACACTAAATACAACCAACATGGTTTAGTACAGATTTATAAGGATAAACACTAAATACAACAAACAGGGTTTAGTACAGATTTATTAGCATAAACACTAAATACAACAAACATGGTTTAGTACAGATTTATAAGGATAAACACTAAATACAACAAACATGGTTTAGTACAGATTTCTTAGGATAAACACTAAATACAACCAACATGGTTTAGTACAGATTTATTAGGATAAACACTAAATACAACAAACATGGTTTAGTACAGATTTATAAGGATAAACACTAAATACAACAAACAGGGTTTAGTACAGATTTATAAGGATAAACACTAAATACAACAAACATGGTTTAGTACAGATTTATAAGGATAAACACTTAATACAACAAATGGTTTAGTACAGATTTATTAGGATAAACACTAAATACAACAAACAGGGTTTAGTACAGATTTATAAGGATAAACACTAAATACAACCAACATGGTTTAGTACAGATTTATTAGGATACACACTAGATACAACAAACATGGTTTAGTACAGATTTATAAGGATAAACACTAAATACAACAAACATGGTTTAGTACAGATTTATAAGGATAAACACTAAATACAACAAACATGGTTTAGTACAGATTTATTAGGATAAACACTAAATACAACCAACATGGTTTAGTACAGATTTATAAGGATAAACACTAAATACAACAAACATGGTTTAGTACAGATTTATTAGGATAAACACTAAATACAACAAACATGGTTTAGTACAGATTTATTAGGATAAACACTAATTACAACCAACATGGTTTAGTACAGATTAATAAGGATAAACACTAAATACAACAAACATGGTTTAGTACAGATTTATAAGGAAAAACACTAAATGCAACAAACAGGGTTTAGAACAGATTTATTAGGATAAACACTAAATACAACAAACAGGGTTTAGTACAGATTTATTAGGATAAACACTAAATACAACAAACAGGGTTTAGTACAGATTTATTAGGATAAACACTAAATACAACCAACATGGTTCAGTACAGATTTATTAGGATAAACACTAAATACAACAAACATGGTTTAGTACAGATTTATTACGATAAACACTAAATACAACAAACATGGTTTAGTACAGATTTATTAGGATAAACACTAAATACAACAAACAGGGTTTAGTACAGATTTATAAGGATAAACACTAAATACAACAAACAGGGTTTAGTACAGATTTATTAGGATAAACACTAAATACAACAAACATGGTTTAGTACAGATTTATAAGGATAAACACTAGATACAACACACATGGTTTAGTACAGATTTATAAGGATAAACACTAGATACAACAAACATGGTTTAGTACATATTTATTAGGATAAACACTAGATACAACAAACATGGTTTAGTACAGATTTATAAGGATAAACACTAGATACAACAAACATGGTTTAGTACAGATTTATTAGGATAAACACTAAATACAACCAACATGGTTTAGTACAGATTTATAAGGATAAACACTAAATAGAACAAACATGGTTTAGTACAGATTTATTAGGATAAACACTCAATACAACAAACAGGGTTTAGTACAGATTTATTATGATATATTTAAGAATTCTTACCTTTATTTTGTGTTAAATATGCTATGCAATGATTTGGTTTTACTAATGCTTTAATTTTTAACACTTACTAATCTTTTTCTGTCAGACAGCTTGAACATTTCCTCCAAGAAAAAGGTTCCTATATGGTGAAAATTTGATGCTAGAACAATTAACACATTCTTTGTGGTCGGCGAAGGAATTAATTTGATTAGGGGACTAACCTTAAAGAAGCAGTCCTACGACTATGTTTGGAATTTATCTAATCCCAAACAATACCAGTAACAGTTTATTTTAAAAACAGAAAATAAACTCCGTGTTGCAAATAATGTTTGTTTGTTTTCAATATGTAATTTGTTTGATCAATATGATAAAGGTCTAATAAACTATGTTTAAATTAACATTTGTTTCAATTTATTATTGATTAATTCGATTTGCTGTAGTTTCTAAACAATTTTGATATATCATCTGAATACTAAGTTTTTTTTTATGTCCATAAGTGTTCATTGGAAGACAATTTTTAAAAGTATTGAAGTAATATTGTTCTCAATTGTATGTGTTCAACTGCCATATTCAGAGTATATTTCTAAATACATACAATCTAAACATATCTTCATTCTAAACACAAAAAAGAAACATGTTTAGAATGTAAACATTTTGTTAAACATGTTTAGATTAAAGACATGTTAAGAACCTAAACGTGTCTCAAAGTTTATAACATGAAATGTGTTTAGAAAAGTGTTGAGGGCCCTAAACACATTTTTTACAGTGTAGGAAATGCAGCAAAATACTTAGCGCACGGGTGTGTGACCTTTGGTATACAAGAATTTGAAAAATGCATGCATCTGTTTAGTTTTTATTATTATACAAAATTTCACTGATTTCATTATTTATCAGTGACCAGAGTGACTATCGACGGTAAGTGCATAAAATAAGATACAAACATGAATAAATTGGGAAATTGTCACGCTGTTATACTGTACGTGATTATTTTCGTGGGGTGTTACCTTAGCGATTGAGTTAGCAAAACATTTCGCGCTTCGATGTCTTCTAGATCTCCCTTTTCGCCCTTTTCTGGTACTTATTATTAACCGTTAATATTTTTTCTGAAGTGAAATAAAGTTGTCTTTCTGTGTGAAAACACAAACATCATTGTTATGAATGTATAAAAAATTTAGGACCAAACGTTATGTTTCAATATTTTCTTTATATTTATTAATTTTAATTAAATTGTAGACTAAGGGAATAATTATAAAATACACACAAACTGGAGGTGCTCCCATTTTGTATTAGCAAGATAAAAATCTCATTAATTGAATTAATTATCGATATCAATAAAAACTGATTATTTATATGAACTGTATTATCATAACAGTACGCGCGTACGATAAACCATGGTTTAACAACACTATTCGAAGGAACTTGGAACCTTTTTCAGTTCACAGTGCGCAGGTTTTGAAATATATTCTCTCCAAAATTAGTTGGGCTGCAACATAACTACACAAGTTAAAACAAATAAGCTAAAGCCAGTTTTATTAGCAAATAAGATATAAAATATACATACATGTATATTTACAGACTATAAATAAAAACTATTGATTTAAAAATAAATATGTTAACCATGGTGCGGAACAGAACACTGAAGCTTTATCGAAACACTAATGTAAAAGCATCATAATAACAAAATTACTTAAAAAACAAAACAATTTGGAAAATTAAAAATCTATACGTTGGTAAATGTAACAAGATGCATTTCAATTTAGATCAAACATTGATATACTTAGAATTTACAAATTAAAAAGGGTTTTAGGACCTAATTAGGCTATCTGTGTATTCTAAGAGGTATGAACATGCATATGTTTCCCTTTTAGAAAAATAAGTCCTGTGGTTGCAACAATAGTTGCTGAGAATGGAAAAAATAAACTTTATACAAAAATCATACAATAAGGAACAAAAACATCCAAGGCTGGTTTAATTGTGCACGTTGAGTTGTATGTTTCCTATCTTCTAAAACGTTGTTCATATATATACATGCGCACTATTGCTTTTAAACATATCATGTTTATACTGCAAAGAAAGCATTCAAGATAACACATGGTTCCCAATTTAAATTATATAGACTTTTAATCGGCATTTAGATAATGTCCAGATCACGTTTATACACCTTGGTATGTATCACACTGCCCTATGATAAAATTCCTTCATATCAATTTTATAAGGTCATTTAAAAAAGGTTATTTGAACTTGAAAGTTAAAGTTAAGGTCATCCACTCTAGAGTGCAACACATTCCCCTAACAATAACAAAACATTACGCGTTCTACACATTCAGCACAATATGGATGAAGTAGGTTGATAACAGGCACTATCATCCTAGTGAAATGTACACACAAAAAATTACGCGTTCTACACATTCAGCACAATATGGATGAAGTAGGTTGATAACAGGCACTATCATCCTAGTGAAATGTACACACAAAAAATTACGCGTTCTACACATTCAGCACAATATGGATGAAGTAGGTTGATAACAGGCACTATCATCCTAGTGAAATGTACACACAAAAAATTACGCGTTCTACACATTCAGCACAATATGGATGAAGTAGGTTGATAACAGGCACTATCATCCTAGTGAAATGTACACACAAAAAATTACGCGTTCTACACATTCAGCACAATATGGATGAAGTAGGTTGATAACAGGCACTATCATCCTAGTGAAATGTACACACAAAAAATTACGCGTTCTACACATTCAGCACAATATGGATGAAGTAGGTTGATAACAGGCACTATCATCCTAGTGAAATGTACACACAAAAAATTACGCGTTCTACACATTCAGCACAATATGGATGAAGTAGGTTGATAACAGGCACTATCATCCTAGTGAAATGTACACACAAAAAATTACGCGTTCTACACATTCAGCACAATATGGATGAAGTAGGTTGATAACAGGCACTATCATCCTAGTGAAATGTACACACAAAAAATTACGCGTTCTACACATTCAGCACAATATGGATGAAGTAGGTTGATAACAGGCACTATCATCCTAGTGAAATGTACACACAAAAAATTACGCGTTCTACACATTCAGCACAATATGGATGAAGTAGGTTGATAACAGGCACTATCATCCTAGTGAAATGTACACACAAAAAATTACGCGTTCTACACATTCAGCACAATATGGATGAAGTAGGTTGATAACAGGCACTATCATCCTAGTGAAATGTACACACAAAAAATTACGCGTTCTACACATTCAGCACAATATGGATGAAGTAGGTTGATAACAGGCACTATCATCCTAGTGAAATGTACACACAAAAAATTACGCGTTCTACACATTCAGCACAATATGGATGAAGTAGGTTGATAACAGGCACTATCATCCTAGTGAAATGTACACACAAAAAATTACGCGTTCTACACATTCAGCACAATATGGATGAAGTAGGTTGATAACAGGCACTATCATCCTAGTGAAATGTACACACAAAAAATTACGCGTTCTACACATTCAGCACAATATGGATGAAGTAGGTTGATAACAGGCACTATCATCCTAGTGAAATGTACACACAAAAAATTACGCGTTCTACACATTCAGCACAATATGGATGAAGTAGGTTGATAACAGGCACTATCATCCTAGTGAAATGTACACACAAAAAATTACGCGTTCTACACATTCAGCACAATATGGATGAAGTAGGTTGATAACAGGCACTATCATCCTAGTGAAATGTACACACAAAAAATTACGCGTTCTACACATTCAGCACAATATGGATGAAGTAGGTTGATAACAGGCACTATCATCCTAGTGAAATGTACACACAAAAAATTACG
This sequence comes from Limnoperna fortunei, assembly GCA_944474755.1. Taxonomy (NCBI): domain Eukaryota; kingdom Metazoa; phylum Mollusca; class Bivalvia; order Mytilida; family Modiolidae; genus Limnoperna; species Limnoperna fortunei. The sequence goes on from OX104122.1 coordinate 51,924,727, forward strand.
CGTTCTACACATTCAGCACAATATGGATGAAGTAGGTTGATAACAGGCACTATCATCCTAGTGAAATGTACACACAAAAAATTACGCGTTCTACACATTCAGCACAATATGGATGAAGTAGGTTGATAACAGGCACTATCATCCTAGTGAAATGTACACACAAAAAATTACGCGTTCTACACATTCAGCACAATATGGATGAAGTAGGTTGATAACAGGCACTATCATCCTAGTGAAATGTACACACAAAAAATTACGCGTTCTACACATTCAGCACAATATGGATGAAGTAGGTTGATAACAGGCACTATCATCCTAGTGAAATGTACACACAAAAAATTACGCGTTCTACACATTCAGCACAATATGGATGAAGTAGGTTGATAACAGGCACTATCATCCTAGTGAAATGTACACACAAAAAATTACGCGTTCTACACATTCAGCACAATATGGATGAAGTAGGTTGATAACAGGCACTATCATCCTAGTGAAATGTACACACAAAAAATTACGCGTTCTACACATTCAGCACAATATGGATGAAGTAGGTTGATAACAGGCACTATCATCCTAGTGAAATGTACACACAAAAAATTACGCGTTCTACACATTCAGCACAATATGGATGAAGTAGGTTGATAACAGGCACTATCATCCTAGTGAAATGTACACACAAAAAATTACGCGTTCTACACATTCAGCACAATATGGATGAAGTAGGTTGATAACAGGCACTATCATCCTAGTGAAATGTACACACAAAAAATTACGCGTTCTACACATTCAGCACAATATGGATGAAGTAGGTTGATAACAGGCACTATCATCCTAGTGAAATGTACACACAAAAAATTACGCGTTCTACACATTCAGCACAATATGGATGAAGTAGGTTGATAACAGGCACTATCATCCTAGTGAAATGTACACACAAAAAATTACGCGTTCTACACATTCAGCACAATATGGATGAAGTAGGTTGATAACAGGCACTATCATCCTAGTGAAATGTACACACAAAGGTCCTATGTCATTTTACAGAACTGTTTGTCCGATTGTTTGTTTAAATGGTAGGAAACTTGGCAATCCTTGTCTGTTAAAATTGGAGTCGAGTACAACCAGCCCGGGGTGAGACTCGAACCAGCAACCTCAGCCTTGACAGTCTACGTGATCAATAGTAAACTAACTACCTTAACCACTCGGCCATCGTGGCCGCCACATAGGAACAGAATTTTTACGATTGTGTTACGCAATATTCAATATTCTACATATTTATTTTTTTTCAAATATGTAAAAACCGACTATGCTTTTCTTTTTTTGAAGAGTGTATGACATAAGTTTTCAGACAATTGATTGATTTTACATTATTTGGTTATTACAACATTTATTTTAAGTTTTTTGTTGGTCAATTCAACTTCAATAATATTTAAATTTAACTATTGGGGCCTCGGTTGCCGAGTGGTTAAAGTAGTTCGTTAACTATTCATCACGAGGCCTGTAAACAATAAGATTGCGGGTTCGAGTCTCTCTGGGGGGCAGGGTGCGCTCGACTCCTATCGTAATTGACAAGAATAGCTAGTTTCCCTGCCGAAGGTCGGAGTTTTTCCCCGGGTACTCCGGCTTCCTCCCCAATATAAACTGGAAGCCATTATATAACTGAAAAATTGCTGAAAGTGACGTTTAACAACATTTAAACAAACAAGTTTAGTTTTTCTTACTTTTAAATTATCCTTTATGTACTTATACAGTATAAGATTCAGCTCCAAACATACCCTTATTGACAAAATCTTATTTTTTTACAGTACTTTTTATAGCATAAACCAATCCGTAACTATTGTTATAAATATGTATTTAACAAAGTATTATATACATAGAAAATTTTTAGGGCCACTGCCAAACGGAGCGTTTTTTAAAATTGCAAATGACATGTAGCAACTTTCAATTCCAAGCATACATTTTAAAAACAGGAATAACTATCATTGTTGTACTTTGGTTCTGATTTTAATGAAAATATAGTTGACAAAATGTGATGACGTTTGTTTTCCCAGATATTGGAGAAGAAAGAGATATAGTAGTATGTTGCACAGACATCTGCAGACAATAATCCTTTTGGCAGTCATTATCATTAACGCCATCTGTAATGTTCACTCTAAAAAGAAAAAAAACCATCTTACCATAGGCATAATTAAAAACACGCCCCGCCCGGAATACATGATGTGACCTGTAATATACAGAATATAAGGCAATTGGTTTTTGGTACTGGCTTTCTCACGCTACATCTCAGGTGAGCCCGTCAGGGGAACCTGAGATATCACCGTGAGAAAGCCACTACCTAAAACCAATTGCCTTATATTTTGTTTATCGGTAATTTATAACTTAGAATATATATCTTTATGAAATCCATGCAAAAGTTCTAAAAAATTACAGAATCAATCTGTTATTCAAAACAATTTCAAAGGGACTATTTTGTCGGAGTGATCTGTGAAAAACGGAGTGCTACGTTATTTAACGTCAACGTCATTTAACTTGAATGTGGCGTAATGAATGGACGTTTATTTCATTGATTCTGTGTAAGGTTACAAGGCAAGTCATTTTTAAGCCTTTATGTAATAGTTTGTGAATGAGAATTTTTTATTTGACTCTTAATTATAATATGGGGTGTCAAATTTTGTGTTTTTAATATTTTGCTCTTTGAATTTGACAGCCGTATTAACTATTATTATTTCAAATTTATGTGCCAACATTTCTGACCGATTTTCCAACGGAGTGTCAGTTTCACTTTTAATTGTTTTCTATATTTGTATTTTATGTCGTCGTTATCATTTCTGGTAACTGTTTGGTGCTGTGTTACTTTTAATTTTCAGTATTTTGCAGTGGCCAGGGGAGATACGATTTACACATCATTTATTTAGAAATTCCCAAAATGCATTGATGTACATTATGTAATGAGTTGTAGGTTCTTGTGTAGGCCGAATTTTACTGCCGTAATGATCCTACTATACATTTGTGATTTGTCGGATTAACCAAACAAATGACGAGGTTATTCGCAAGTTCTTCTGGCTAATGTACAATAATCGGGATTTTTCACTTCACTGTCGAATTTTGATGTTTGTGCAATTTTGATGTTTGTGCAATTTGAAGAGTTTTGTTCAGATTATTTAAAGTGTATGATTGTTAGCTAGCTGCGAAAACGTAGCTCTGGTGGTCGAGAACGGAGAGCAGAGAATATTGCATGTCATTTTTGAAATCGTTAAAACAAAAGGGCGCTGTAAGGTGTCCATACTACAAGCAGACGTATGCTTTATTTCTAGGAAAATGTGTAATATATGATTTTTTGTTTTTATTTTTATTTTGTCTTCTTTTTCATTTGGGGGAGGGCGGTTATTAGATCGTGTTTTATTTTATCTTGCTTTATTTATTTTTGAACATCTGTTAGTTACTGTCAATGTGAAGTAATCATTTTTTAGATTCCTCCGCCTTTAGTCACGCATGCCCGGTAATGAACTGCCTGATATTTTTTGTATCACGGATAGTATGCTGAGACAAGCATCATCAGTTGAAACACATCAAAGGAAAATAACACAAATTACCAATAAACCTGTGTATAGTGTGATAAGAAATTGTCCAAACATACAATTTAAGTAAAAATAATTGTATAACGTTTAGTTAGATACACATTCAATCGGTTAGCTAGTTTATGAAATCTTGCTAAAAAAGTGGTAAACTTAAGGACTATATCAATATAAGTCTGTTCGGTGTTTTCTACGGGATTCTTGTATGACTGGTGAGCATTGACAGTCATCTTATTTTATAATAATTATTTAAAATGAGTAATAATGAAATAAACTAATATAATTTTGGATTTACAGAAACGTTAGCGTGCATGGTTTAAAATCTTACTTTCACTGATCATTTCCTGCACGACTTATTTTAAACAACCATTCCCCGTCGTAATATGATTTTATGTAACATTTTTTAACCGACGTGTAATAATAATAACAATTACTTACATTATTCCACATGAAGAAACGTCTTAGGCCATACAACATCTAAATTGTTACTTTCAGCACTCTCTGGTGGGTATTCTATGTGGCACGAATAATATCCTTCGTCGTCTTTAATTGTATTCAAAATATTCAGCGACGGGTAGTTTACTTCTGCTCCACCGTACTTGTGTTTACTTGTTTCGTTAACTTCTAACGCTTTCTCTACTTCGTTGTTTGTCTTTATCCATTTAATTATGGATCCTTTTGGTAAGGGCACAACAACTTCACATTCAAGAGTGCATCCTTCTCCCGCTTTCACCTTGAATGACTGTTTCATCTTCAATCGTGGTAACTCTACCAAAAAATTGAACAAATTATTCAAATATAATACTTACTAATTACAGTTCGTTTTCATGTTCCAAAAAATCTGACATAAACTAGATAATAATAATTGGAGTGTTCTCAGGAATCTCAACGTTCAGGAATGATAACTAGAAACATGCAACATCTTTTAATCTGATGTTTGTGGTTTTGTTTAAATAATATTTTACGCTAATTTCAACAATGTTCAAATACCTCGTAGCTTCCAGGTTCTATTTAGGAGATAACCAGAATATCTTCTAAAATAACATCAACTTTTGATATTTATTAATGTAGCTGGTTGATCGCAAAATGTTTACTTTATATGACGATCAATAACACAATATTTTAAAGATTTAAAACATAAAACTATTTACCAAAATCGTTGTTTTATAACCAAATATACATGTTGGTATATAAACTGAAATAAAAAGAACACTTGTATTTGAACACAAGACGGAGAATGAACATTACCCGACGATATTCTTTGTTTATAGGCTCCATACTCGGTCAGATTTGTTTCTTTAAGTTTTACTTCTTGCATTCGTTCAGTGTATGTGTTTCCTTTACCATTGTGCTTTTCCATTCGCTGTAGAACCTTAAGTACGGTATTGCACATTTTATAGTATTTGTTGTCGTCCATTGCAAATGTCTTGGAATGTGCCATTTCATTTCTTACAAGTCTTATTCTCTCTATATCATCACCTATAAGTTGAAAGTTGCTTTGTATACCATCCCACTTTAATATCTTTCCCCAGCCTTTGCTTGGTACATGTCTACCAAGATTTCTGTGAGTTGCATATAGATAAGTTATATCACACTCTGTACGTGGCTTCACAGTTCCAATGTCTTGGACAAGTAAATCGTATAATGCATCAGTCAAAATTTCCAAAATGATAATTGACATTCTAGTTGCATTGATTTGTTCACTGCTGAATTTGTTCTAAAAAAGAAAATTACCGTCATGAAAACGTCTAAGAAAAAGATAATGTTGGAACATAAACATATATATTATAGATACGATCTTCAATCAATACGGAATTTATCAATGGCTGTTGGATGATTTCTTTTATTGTCAAAATTTTGCTGTTTACCGTATTAATTATTATCCTTTCTCAGTGTATTCCTATATTGATTTTATGCCCATTCGCGATAGCCCTTGACAAACCATTGTTTATATTCAAACTGGTCATGCTGAATAAAATGTCAAACAATTTTCACACGAACTGAAACACATTGGGTTATATGTTTTTAAAAACAATATATTCAAAGGCAAAATCAATTATTTTTTTCCAATAAATATTTTATTCTGAAATTGAAAAACTTAACATAAAGACCATAGATAGTACGGGACTGCTTTGTATTTGAAGTACATTTTGGTCGAAATATTAAAGTTGTGAAGTGTGTAATGATTGTTTTACAGAGTTCATCCCCACCTGACTAGTTTTGGCTTTATTTAAATGAAATCGACACGCACTTAGTTTTGACGCTCTAACATTCAGGACCACTTCGCTTTAATAGGAGTACGTGTTTTCTTCTGTTTATTTGTTATTGTATGTACATGACATTATGAGCTATTGAGTTTAAGTATACCTGACTTTGTTCCGTTTAATTTTTGAACAAGTTTATATATGTACCGACTGTTTTTCACACATATTTATACAATTTTCTTCTCAAAATTATTTAGTTAAATAATGTAAATTGTTAAAAATTTTAATAAAGAAATTGTTTTTATCACTAATTTATAGTTATTCATTATCAATATACCGTAGAGTCGCACTACCAAACGCCACAGCTGTAACTCATTACCATGAACAATCCAGTAGTTTACCAATGCATATTATAATTACTAAATGTCATCAAATATAAAGTAGACATCCATTGTATCGCTCCATTTATTAATCTTTCGCGAATTTTCACTTAGCGCAACCTAACGAGTGTTCACACGTAAGCTTAATCCTACAATCATTACATTTGTTGTACAATAAAGATTGCCGTATAGATTTTTGATTATTCGTCACTATGAATAAAGTTTCCTGGTACAATTGTCCTCACTCTCTAATGATGAAAATGAGTAGATCAATACAACAGGGTTCCAATATACATTGGTGATAAAATTTATTATGCCAGTTAATCAAATTAATCTTATCAAGAGTGTGTCGCTCACTTCAGCAAAACCAAAACACCAATACAAAGCCATGAGACAAACACAGAACAAACCAATGCACAACTTAATTAAATGACACGAAATCTCATCAAAATGAGAATGAGTTAGAAGTTATTATTGACATTACGAGTATTTATGCCAAATCCTTCCTTCAACAATTCGGGGAATGAAAATACTTACACTGTAACCAATCGATTTTGAAAATTCAAAAATTTAAAATTCTAAGGCAAGATTGCTACACGTAGCCAAATGTCCCCTGTCGCTGCCTAAGAGGGTTGAAAAAACTACAATGGGAAATTTGATTGGTTGTACATTTGGTTTAGGGACAAAAAATAAGCTTGAACTATTATATCCTCACAAGTCAGGGTTTTTGTGTCCACATGTGTAAACGAAACCCTGACAAACTTAGCTAGGAAATTCCCGGTCTAGAAGTCACTATTTTGATTGGCTACATCATACGTTAATGTAGCCAATCAAAATCTCGCTTTCATTCACGACTTGGTTAGGGAATATCCCGATGTCGATTGTAAATATACCAAACGGATGTGTTGCATAGACCATGTAAAAATCAGTGTATCTTGTACAGTAGTGTTAATAGTTTTTTTTATTACCGCGTTATTTATTAGTTGCGTTACGTTTTCTTCACACTCAAGAATGAGTAAGAATGAATACTGCCAAACACTTGCTTCTTTCAAGCAACTTCATTAGTTGATATTTCTAAGGATTGACGTCATGCGAACATCTTCTAGCCCGGGAATTTCCTAGCTAAGTTTGTCAGGGTTTCGTGGACACATGTGGACACAGGAACCTTGACTTGTGAGGATGGAACTATAACGATAATTTGGATTGGCACTTGGAAAAGAGCTTAGCAACTTATCATAAAACCAACAGAATGTGCAAAGGAGTATATAACATTTGCTTTTAATATCGTTTTATATTGCTAAAATGGTCAAAGTTTCATAAAGCATTCACATTTTCCCGAATCAAAATGAAGTTTTTTCAGAGAAGGCTCACATTTTGTCAAGTGATTAATTGATTGAATGCTTCTATAACATTCAGTAAAGCAGTATTTCAGTTTTTTTCAGGACGAAAGCAAGATAACGCAAGTCAATCAACAAGAAAATGGTAAGGCCCAGAGCTTTAAATTCTCAAAACCATTACAAACGTAAGAGTATTTGGGTATTGGTGGAAAATGTAGCCTTTTGTATTCTTTGTCGAATAATTCTAAGGTTTTTTATTTTGCACGGAGCGTTGACCGCGAAACATACCACCCATTACAGTCCGCGGGGACGCTTTTCGTACTAAGACATGACTACCGCTAACAAGAAAGCGTCCCTTATCCCTGGACAGCAGCGAGGGACCATCAAAGGTAACCGCTTAGTATGGTCCCAAAAGTCTGCTATTATCAAAAGAAAACATGGATTTGTATCAGCAGTCTATTTATATGCCATTTCATTATTGAAAATTAAAGTTATGTTTATTATTGTCATTTTATGCAAACAGTTGTTGGATACATCGTATTTAATATATGATAAATGGTAATAATTCGAAACTTTATACAGTTATATATTTTTTTAGTATGCATGTATATAATTCAAGGAATGCATTAAAACGTGCAAATGGTTACCAAACACCGATGACTTATTGTAGCTAAATGAACAAATAATGAACCTTTTTATTATATTTATTTATAAATATTGCAATTCTACTCTTAAACAGTAAAATACTTACATTTTCATTTTCACCATACCAGTCAAAATATATTTCATCGGATTTGTGAGTATTTCGATGTTCTTCGCAGAGATAATCTCGTTGTGATTTTATTACGTTAAATCCAACCATTCCAACCTGCGATTCATTTTCTGAATACTTGCATTTAAACATAAGGGAATACGATATATTTATGTAAATCTGGTCATGCTTCAATTCTTCCAATATTTCTACAATCTTGTCTTTTACATCCTTAAAAGACCGTTTCTCATGTTCTCCAAATGTCAAGATTTGGATGAAAATAGCATTTCCGTGACGAGCAATAAGCATTTTAGCGCTAGCAGTCTCATCCAAGTTAAACATTGCAAAATCTTTGTAGAACGCAGGATGCCATTTGTCATTTCCTGGAACTCTTGCCACCGCATAGTAACCTATACAAGCAACTAATACTTTACTCATAAACGACGGTGGGAGGAAGTCGAACACAGCACATAGCGAGGATGTTTTCGAGCAGTTAAGAAACTCTTCATCGATGTTGCATTCAGTCTTCCTTTTAATCATACAAGGGACATAATAATCAGAATCACTTATTTCTGATTTTGGTCGACCAATAATGTAAAATTTCTCCATGATACTGAGGATGTGTTCTTTATGTTGCTGGATATTTTTATCTTGCCTAGAAAAAATAATTTCGATTAGCTGCTGACTTAATCGTCCAAACATTCTAAATTTTTGCCATTCACTTTCATTTATTATGTCTCCTTGAAAATGATCTGCTGTTATAATACATTTAAACGCATTTGCGAGCCACTGTGGATTTAAAACTACATTGTCTGGAAAATCTGCAAAATACACGTAGGTTCCAACACTATGGTGGTAGTTAAGAAATTGTTCTATTTCATCTTTATCATGTATTGGATGTATAATACTCATAGCAGCATCAAAAATGTTTGCTTTACCAACAACTGGGGTTTGGAGTTGTTGAAGATGTTTCTCCAAATGTATCCAACGAGCCGGTAATTCTAAATTCCAGTTGAGTCGTTTCATGGCAAAATCAACTATGTCTCTATGCAGCGATTTATATACAGAATCTGAATCGTTCTTATTAGAGACAACATACAATCCCACAATATTGCGTCTAATCTCAGAATTTCTTACGATTTCTTGAACTTGGTATTCTAGCTGCATTTTGCATTCAGAATCACTTCCCTTTTAAAAAGAGAAAAGATAGATAACCAGAATAATATATGATGAATTAATAATAAGCAATTAAATAATAAGCGTCAGTGTCAACGAATGAGACGTATTAGTATTCACACTTAATAGTTTTTTATTTACAAATGTTAATGTGCAAACTGCATCATTATTAATATATATGTTTTGTATATTGATTCAATGAATGTTTGTGTAACGCCAGAAAACCATAATTAAGCTATATTCTGGACGAGAATAATTTTATCAACCATTAATGAACAGCTAACGACAACAAAATTTGGCTGCCATGTCAAAACTACGTATTATATGGTATAGATGGAGAATTTATCCTCTTTTAACGGCTACTAAGAGCCTACTTTTTTAAATATACACATTGCCACCTATGTATAGTACCTGAAGCGTGGCACCCTTCAAGCAAGTTAGCAAATATGGCCCAAAGTCATTCTTTACTTATTACAACCGGACATGCCTTAACGAGACGGTCTATTTGACATTAGGAGACTTTGTGGCGTTAGAAAATACTTATATGTCCTACCTCAAACATATCTTTATGAGTCCCTATAACTAATATCGGTGGTTCTCGATATTTTCCCACATCCGAAGCTTGTGTGACGCAATGACAGCGTATGGTTTCTAGCCAAAATGCCAGGTCGTCTGAAACCATTATCAAACTATATGTATTTTGTTTGTAGTATAATGCATGTGGCATGATATTCCTTAAGATCATAATAATGCAACTTGCTCATAGTACATCTGCTATGGCTGATATGATACATTTTTATTACACTCTTAAACAGAAAAAACTTGCATAATGCATTAGTTCAGTAGTATCAAGTCATGACTTACTTTTTTACAGAAAGTGCATAAATCGTTACAACAATCGTCTATGTACATATGGACTTACATTGTGAGTTATCATTTAATAGTTCTGTTACTTGTTCCATAACATTGGTGACAACTATATAAATTGCATCTTCCCTCCAAAATGTATGGTGTGTATTATAGTTTTCTGTATCCCCAGCAAAGTCCAGAATTTCAACTGGTGCTGTGTCATCTTCGTCTATTTTAGCTGCAATTACATCATACAGGTCATAAAACTCTGTCGCAGGATCTGTGTGTACTTCGTACATCATTCCATTTTCGTTGTTCGCTACTGATCTTGTAGATTTATTTTCTGTGTTAAAATAATTAGTGTGTAATAACTCAAACTCTTTCGAGACTTGATGTAAAAGATGTCCTTTTAACTTTTCTGCATCACTATCTTTTCTACACTGCTCAATGCACGATTTCAGAAGTCTTCTGTTCAAGTCTTCTTCGTATGTGCAACCTGTAAAAAGTATGGAACTATTATAACGATTGCAAATAAAGTTCACTAAAATAATCATTCTAAAATGCGTCATGTTTTCTTGCAACTTCTTGGTTTTAAACCATCATTCTAGGTATTCATTATCATTGTCCATAATCAAACAGTTTTTTTTTACAATTAACATGTATCCAGATTTGTGTAAAAGACTTCAGAGTAACGATACCATTGTCATGTTCATACAAGTGTTTTAATTTTGTATACAATCTACTAAAAAGCCACTAATCAATAGTGTCATGTTCCATATTACAAAGCCTAATCGGCAAATGTTTAAATGTTTACGATGTATTCACAAATATGAGTAAAATGTTATGGCAATTTGTTTGCTACTAATCACCTACCATTAAAGATCCACTGTCCATTTGAAGTTCTCGCTCTACATTTGAAGGAATGTTGTTCCACGCCATTTGTACTTTGAACATCATCAATTGTTTCCATTAAAAGCCGTCTGGTTAAACATGTTTTGCCCGCATTCTTTTTGCCCAAGATGACTATTCGTATTTTATTGGGTCTTTCTTTTCCACAGTGTAAATGCTTTAAATATATTTCAACTGAATTGCGGTCTAGTCGTCTAAGTATGTCTGGAATTACCAGTTTTGATTTGACCTGATGATCTGGTGTTATCCATAATGAATTATATAATCTGTCTGTTAAAAACATCATCATCAAATAAGTTTATTTCATTTGGTCACATTTTATTTGTTTTATAACTTATAATTATTTATTCAAACAATAATTTAACAACGGAAGTCATAATTTATTTTTTTTTCTAGACACAATAGCTATTATAAGTACTATATATTTTTCTTAAGTGGACTTTACATTATTGCATTTTACCGTCATTTACGATGATTGTTGGATACATCTATTAGTGACTAGTAGTATATGTTAGCCATCTATTTTAATCAACTAACCAACTCACATTCCACATTAATAGAAGCGGGATGTTTGGCATGCCATAAAACCTGGTTTTATCCACATTAATTTGAAATGCCTGTACCAAGTCAGGACCATTGCTGTAGTTGTTGTATTTTTGGTTGTTGGTTATGTAGCTTGCCGGTTTCTCGCACTTTGATTTGTGGATTTTTTTTTTTGACAGTTTCATCGGTATTCTGTATTTTGTAATTACCTTCATCTTATCAGCAGGTTAAAGGGAAGGTGTCTGCAGAAATAATGCATGTTCTTGGTAATAATAAAATTAGTTACAACTGAGACTATAGGTATTCTCAAACTACGTGCTTATTGAGTCTTTTCACAGGCTACGTCTGTTCTGCAATTGCCACCATTTTCTGCATCATTTAATAATAAGATATTAGACAATAGATATAGGTATATTGTTTTGCTCATCACTTGGCAATATATGCCGTTTTAATAAAGTGCGAACAAATAAAAATAATTACCATCAGTATTGATTTTAATTCCTGCATTTGCTGTGTTTTCAAGCGGCTGGTAATCTTCAGCATTCGCTATTCTTGTAAGCTGCTGGTATTCCTTAAACGAAAATGAGATGATCTTAATCCGAGGACATCGAACTATGCTGCCGTAAATGTTAATAAGTGTCAATTTTAAGGACTAGATTAACATCGAAAATTGAGTTATTATACGTAGTATATATGTAGGTAAGGAACAATACCCAAATAAAAGCGTATGCTATCTTCATTCTTCAATTCGCCAACTTTAAACATGTAACACACAATTTTGTTGACAGTAAGGAACGCCATATATGGCTGTCAAGCAATTTATAACAATTGAAATATTTTCTTTCAGCGTTTACAAAATGTAATCAGAGCTTATTTATTATTTTTTATTAGATGTGTGTATTAAATTTTGTTGATATAACACACATCGAACAGGTGTAATAACATAACAAGAATTGTTATAGTTGCAAACTTATACATTACATTTAATGCTAAATATTTTTGTTTGTACTTACATTTACGTGATATTCATATTTATCGTCCGAAACATCCGAGTACCTAACAAACTCATCTAACAGAAAAAAGACTGTGAATTTGTTTGTATTTACAGGAAACAAGCAATAAAATTTACTAAGGAAACTAATAATTTAAATTTTAAAATTATGTTTTTAATAACTTAACGATATAGTGTTTATAAGTCATCTTAAAATTATTTATTGTCTATGCATGCATGTAATTTTGCATTCCAGTGACATATGCAAAAACAAAATGCATCTGTAAGAAGTAAGGTCGTTTTGTTCTCAGGCGCTGATTGTCTAAATAAAGATTAAGTCAAAGTGTATCCTTAGCAACAAGTAAACAAAAACAAAATATTAAAGAAACCCGTCCGAACAACAAACAGTCAATGGACATTAACAAATCCGGATATAGACAAACGTACACAGCGCAACTCAAAAACAGAAAGAGAGTTACCACGGGTGCACTCAGGTGCTACGAACGATTAAGCAGTGCCTACCCTTAATTAGACACCCGTCGAGTTACTCATTGTATTCAGGTTGCCAAACACAGAATTTCGAAGAGATAACATCAACCTAGGTGCAACAAAGTACAACATTAACTTAGGTACAACAAATCTTGATCTGCTTAATTAAAGACTTTTTTTAAATGTCAGATTTTCTCGTAGAGCCGGTTCTAGATCCAACAGTGCAACTGATTTTTTTCCGCTGACATGCTGTGAATTTATTACGTAGAAAATTGTTTTCTTAAACTTCCCAGTAATGTCATTTCATTCATACGACCACATAAGAAACGGTATGAATCTATCTCTCCACGGAAACAATTTCTTTTTAACAATTTGTTTTAAATCGTATGCGTATTGATGCTTACTTGTAAAACTATCATTGATTGAATTATTACATAATTAACGTAGCTTGTTCTAAAAACACGAGAATTGAAAAAGATAATTTTAGGGATGCATTCTACGTATCCATGCAACTGTAAGAATGTCTAGCATTCTGTTATTGTATATTTCACACAATGATTAGAATTTTGTAAAATTTAAACATACAAATTAATTGTAATATTTATTCAGCCTGTGATTAAATGGTGCTTCTAGTTATATAGTTACTTTTATTGATAGCCGTGCGGTTTTCATCATATCTGGGTTGAAAAGTCTACATAAGCATATTTATGCATATAATTAAATGCGTTGTTAATGTCGACACTTATAATTATTAAATTTCCACGTTTTTGTCTTTAACCATACGAGTAATGCAAAACAATAGCAAGGAAAATCGACCGAACAAGAAGAGCCGAAAGTCAATCGTGAATTACAAATTAGGATTTAGACAAACATATACAATACAAAAACCAAAAACAAAAAAAAAACACGAAAACAAAAAGTGAGTAACCCAAACCAATAAAAACCAGCACTCACGTGCTCCAGACTAGTAAGCAGTGCATGCCTCTAATTAGACATCCGTCGCGTTAATCATTGTCATGTGTAGGAAAATGATGTTAAATCCAGGAATAGGAATATGTATGACTCATGGATAGTATTTGATAGATGGTTCAATGTGGGGACCACCACAGAACTTCAGAAATGTTAACATCAACCTAGGTACAACAAACCCTCGTTTGAGTAGCTTAGCAGTTTTAAGTTGCAGATATTGATAAGACGATAGTTTTACGGAAATCAAGCAACAAAGTTGGTACAAAAATACTATAGAATACATTCGTGAATAGAGTCTGAATCGATTTCAGATGACTCCGACGCTTCATTCCGACCAGTAGAGAATCTTCCTTTGCCATTGGCAGATTTTGAACCTGAAAAAAGAGATTTTCTAATGAATTTAAGCGCTTTATTCTATTTTACATTTGTCAGAATTCTGCTTGTATGAACATTGATTTGGTTTTCATAGCAATAACATACGTTTAGATTCAATTGTCTTAAAGGTTTCAGAGAAGATTGTAATGTTTATTTTTGCAGCCGAGCGAACGATGAACGAAATATAATAGTAATAACGTACCACGTCTTTTACTCAGGCCAGCTAATAAAAGAAAGATAAACAACAATCGTCTAAAACAAATAAAAAATTAAGATTTGTATTGTTCAAAGCAAACGTCGAGTTTTTACTCAAAGTTAATTACCTTCCTTACATAGTTTAATTTGCTAATTAAATTATACAAATTTGCAAATTATTCTTAAGAAGTGCAATTTAATTCTCTTAAATGGCTTTTATGTTTCGCGCCACACTTGATATTGTACGACTAAAAACAAACGGCTCATACGTTTTAGTTCTGAGCTATTACTTGTTCAGGAAGGGCGGGTCTATTGTTGGCACTTTGCCTTTCTCTTTGATGATATTAAAGCGCTCTATGTCAATGTAGACAGTTTCCGTTTTAATATATCAAATGAAAGTCTCGATTAGAAAAGTATTTGTTCAATTATTGTCTTCTATCTTTTATGGTTTTTGAGGAATGGTGCTTCTGACCTTGACAATAGAATAAAGTTAAAAGCATTCCATTTGCAAGTATTTCCCGTATCACCGAATCGAATTTATGTTTCAGAAAAAGATTGCAAATTCAAAACATTCTTATCTTTGAACCAAATTTCGATTTCATCAAGGAACTTCTGAATAGCGGCACAGTAATATACAATGTGTTCTATAGTTTTCGTCTTCACTATGACAGAAACTGCATGTTGGCTATCTAGAATGATTTTTCAAGATATGATTTGTAACCAGTATATTGTGGTTAACTCTGAATTATAACCATTGTAATTTTGTGTTATTTGCAACAACGGTAATGTTGACTATTGTTCTTTTTTACTCTTTTGTTCCACTGCTGCAAAAGGCATTTCATTTTCAAACATAAGGTTTATAATTAATTATATTTATCTTGGTAATGTCAACATAAAAATTTACACCAATACCTTAAAAGAAGACAGTTGCCGATTTAGCATTTCTGCAGAATACGTTTTACTTCAAAACCGGATAACGTGTGTTTTATTAAAATTATTTTTCAAGCCTGATTTTTTAGCAAACCAATCCAGTTCTTAACGGTTTCTGATAATGATTTATATGTACTATCTAGAAAAATAGATTTGTAATCTGGCGATTGAGAAAGCTGATGTTCCCTTTGGCACACTTTAATTCCTTTTAGTTTTTAATTCCTTTAATTTTTATGTCACAATTTCTGCACAGAAAATAAAAAAGTAAAGGAAAAGGGGTCACCTTTTCGACAACCTCTTCAATCGGAACAAAATTGATAGGTTAACTCCTTGAATTACAGCAGATGTCATATTTAAAAAAAAAGACCTGCACCCATATAAATATTGTTTCTCCAGTTAAAGTAGTAAAGAAAATGTCTAAAAAATGACCAGGAAAGTGAATCAAAAGCTTTTTCAATATATATATAAGTAATCCGAGAATTTAATGTGTTTCTGTGAACGATGATGAATTAGCTTCTTCTTCTGAATGCAACAATATCAATTGTGTCGACTCACATTACAAATTAAACAAGAAATAAATGATTTGAGCGGAGTTTAAAAAAAAACGTGCTCTACCTTCAAAAAGGAAAAGAAAAATTTGAATTTTCAATACACTTTATTGATTCAAACATTACATCACAGATAAAAAAGGTATCAAAAATTCATATTGCATAAAATATAATCCTTACAATAATATTATTATTACAAGCTTCAGAAACAATTTTGAAAATACATATATTAATATCAACTTTAAAGCCAAATATATATGAAAATACGATAGAAAATTAATAAAAAGACTTTGTCCTAATGATCAAAGTCAACATCGATGGTACTACCGCTTCATAAAATCGATGCGCGTTGAAACAATCTCCCAACACAACTGTTCCGTCCTCCCACACTATCAGCTGTCTGGTAGTCTCTGAACAGACGGACCTGGATGATGTTTGCTCAGCTGGTTCTGAAATCTCTGAATAGCTGATCCGAGGTGACGGCGAATTAGATAGAATCCAACTCCTGACTGGACAGCTGTCCGATGATGGCGCGTGGACAGCTGGAGGAGATCAATTTGCAATGACCTGAGGTGGCGTTTGGTTAGGGTGTGTGTACGGTGCAAGTGATTGAATCGTACCTTCATCATAATCTTATAATTGTGTTACTATGCTTTGAAAATAATTAAGAGATGCAGGACACCTTCAGCCATTTTTTGTGAGAATCTCAAAAATATATATCACATTTATGGTTAATTTAGTAATAATTTCTTTCATTATTTACTCTTAATTTCCATAAAATTGTAAAGAAAAAATAATGAAAGTCTATACCTATATTATTACTGCAATTTACTAATTGTTGAATAAAAGTTTTCGAATAAATGATTTCGTATAGGCAAAAATAATTATTAACAAGGAAGGTAATTTTGAACAACAAATATCATTTTGTAGCCCTTTTAGACAAGATATTTCCCAATAGACAAAAATTTAACCAATTGACACTTATATTTCCGTCCATCATTAAAATGTATACCAATTAATTGACATTATATCATAAATTAATAAAAAAAAATTTGTTTGAAATAATTTTTGTAATCTTTTTTTAGTGATTATTTTATTCTCTTCAGTAATCTATTCGAAAATTATAAATTTCAGTGCTCAACTCAGCGAAAATAAGTGCTTCAACCCATATTTTTTTTGTTTTGAATTATGATAGGTTTTATTATTATACTTTACTATGATATCCAGTGATAAAAATAAATTTGATGTTACGAGGAATAACTTCTTTTTCCCACTCAAAACTGCACGTGGGTAAAGTAACTATCTCGGAATTCGCACGTATTCAAAATAACTAGGTATTTGTTCGACGTGCCAAAGCGCGCCAAATTTGAAGAGGGGGAAATTACTAGTTATATTATCCGAGGTGCAAGAGCGCGCCAAAAAGGGTTACTCAGTTATGACTACTCAGTCCCCTTTTTCTTGTTTGTGTTTCGTTCAGTATAGTAATACAGGTATAGCCTTTTACTGCCTTCAGGTAATATCCAAATTATTAAATCTCGAAAGAGAAGAGTTATTTTGCCTCGGTCCTGCGAACCTCGGAAAAATAATCCTTTCTTGATTTAATAATTATGGATATTAACTTCGTTAAGGCTATAATTGTATATTACTTAAAGAAAACTCAATGAGAAATTATTTTCAGTGAAAGTGACCTGAAACCCTTAACAATTATCTACTTCTCGGACAAGAAATAATAATATATAATGTATCTTCATGTACACCACAAGAAGGACACAGATCAGATTGCTGATACCCAGCTTTATAATAAAATTTGCTAGTTGAAACAGCACTTAGAAGGATTCTCCAGTTAAGGTCACCCTTCATGCATGCTATGAGCATATTCATAAACACGACTATATACAATGTATAACATTAAGGAAACATTTGATTGTAAAATATTATTAAAGAGCAGAAACTTTTTATTTTGGGAACTTTTTAAATTCAATATAACAAATTAATCATTAATCCTTTTCTTGGAATATTATCGAGAACAACTCACTTATCTAATTCAGTGGCATTGCCTATATCTAATTTAAAAATGTAATGGTAAACAACACCAATATCAATATCATTATTCTAAAACGTTCTATTTACTTATAGATTTTTAGGTTTTGTAAATTTATTTGTTGAATTTGAAGGTTTCTGAACAGTATCTAACCAACCTATCAAAATCTGAGTCCTGGATTAAAAGAGTATCCAAGTCATCAGCCCAAGCAATAATGGATTTTCAAGGACTGATAGACCATCATTTGACGTTAGTTTTTTGCAAAAAAGGTTAAAGGCAGATATCTTAAGTTGACTTGATCATCATTTAACAAGACTCTGTAATTGTGTCTTTAATAATGCATATCTTAGCATTCTGGTAAACATTGGATGGAGTGGGGAATATAGGAAACTTGACGTCTAAATGACTTTGTTTGTTTAAGGGTAGGGACGTTTTTGCTTATGGGTTTGATGTCTGCAATTTATCTTCTAATAAATCATTTCAGATAAGGGGACCATTTGACAGAGTAACTTTTTTGGGGATTCTAACTAGACATTGAACTTCAATGAAATCATCTTACTTCCCAAAAGTGACAACGTTGTCCTTAATAAGTGTTTTGATTTCAGTAAGTGTTTATCAATTTTTCAAAGTAGTATCAATAACGCGCCAATAATTAACTAGAGAACGTGACCTCGACCTGTGACCTTGTATCCATTTTTAAGGTGAATGATAATGAAGGTATATGGTGAAGACCCATGCCCCTACTATCAATATGCAATAAGTAATGTATGAAAAACTACTATTTTTTGTTAATATGTCAGTGTCTAAATGGGATATAACGCCTACAAATTAATTTAAATTACTTCGCTCCAAAAAAAGAAAACGTTGCGTATTAATAAGGCGAACACTTTCCACTAACAAGTGGTTATTTATCTTTTACAGTTGCAGAGGAGTATCGATAAGAAGCAAATGTCAAAATCTAGAGCGAACAGTTACCTATTACCTTATAGCCATTTTCAAGGTCAAATGCAATGAGTGTTTATGGGTGAGTTTAAAGGTTTCTACATTTTGTATCTCTTCTGGCTCTCGAGATTTTGCATGTGAACTATAATGGTTCTTAAATGGGAGATAACTTCCATACATTGTTGTCAAAATATGCATCAAACATATATGTACAATTTTATTATGTAGACTAAATTACCTGATATTTAATAAAAAAGCTGATGTAGATAAGAAAACAAAAATGACCTTATTACTTTAAAAACCATAATAATTTAAAGAATAGTTATAATAATAAACATGTTAGACAAATGTAAAGCATTTAGACGTATTAATTAAAACAGTAACAATTTTTTTCATAACCAAATAATTGTGCGATGTCATCAATATTTTAAAAATTATGTCTCTTGGTTTTTTGTTTGAATGGCGCCTAACGCAACTTTAAGCAAGTAACTATATCATGGCTTCCAGGTTTTATTGCGGGAGAAAAGCCCGGACCTATTGGAGTCGAGTACACCCTGCCCAAAGTGAGACAGAAAAGGCGTACATTGTGATATCTAAAACGGTTTTAATTTTCTTTACATTTGTCAGTAAAATTTTAAGAAATGTCTTCATTCCAAAGGGTTTACTTATATAAGAAAGCGAAATATGTTTCTACATACGTACCCAGTAATGAAAACCTTCTGCAGAGCTCAGTTGTTGTTATTGATAGACGTCTTCTACAAACTAAAAGGCACAAAAAAGAAAATATCGCTAACCATTGCTGTTATATTAATTGACAGACTTTTAAATGTCAACGCAAAACCAGTGATTGATACATCAGCTATATGCAAACACAACCAAGCTGTAAATTCGTAGCGTGTGTTTTTGGTGGCTTTAAATTATGAGACTTTTATCAAAGTAAATAACAAAGAAAATCGACCGAACAACAAGGGTCAAAAGTCAATGGACAGTTACAATCCACATATAGACAAACGCAACACCCCCCCCCCCCTCCAAAAAAAGAAAACGGAGAGTAACACAAACCCCAAAAAACCATGGGTGCACTCAGGTTCTCCGGACGAGTAAGCAGTGCCTGTCTTTAACGGCGTGCTTTAAAAACATGTTTAAGTGACTAGTTAAACTATAGTAGAGGCTTTGGTGTATATTTTTTCACGCTCAACATTTGTAAAGAAGAAAGTTGGATCTGAATATTGTATAAATACTTTTTTCAGATTAAACTAGATTTTTGTTTCTGCATACATACCGAATGATTGAGGCCTTCTGGTGACCGTGTTAGTTGGTATTGCTGGAAGAGGTTTTCCTAGAACTAAGTCAATAATTAATTATAGAACATAATAATTACGCTATACCGATATATGTATGCAAAGAACAAAATATTTATTCTTTGTTAAAACAACGTTTGATCGGCACAAGAATGTTAAATCAATGTTTATGTTTTATTTAAACCCAGAGATAAAGGGATATTGTTCTGTGGTTTCATATTTATTTTGAAAATTTATTGGCATAACCAGTATAATAATGCGATCAATTTACTATCGTTGTCATACTATATCAGAAATACCTATACATGTATAAACAACAAATGAAATGTATTTGTGGAATAAAATGTCAAAGATGCAATTGTTATAAAACTGACTTCGTAAGAGAGTTTTGTCTACTAATGACTATTTAGTTTCGCGCTCAAACCAAAACGTATTTAAGGACCAAAGAATAAACATGTTGAAGATTTTATTTAATTATTTTATTGAACTGAATGAATATTAGGATTTCAGCAGTTACAATTGGACAAAACGTTGCACCACTTAAAAACATGCGATTACATGCATTCATCATCAATAGACAAATCCATCAGAATCTACTTAAACATTTATACATAATAAATTATACTTATTCTGATAGACTATAAATGAAATGCAATTCCTTATCAATCTTGAAGTGTTATATCATCAAATTTAGAAAGAGCAACAACAAAATAATGGAAGTATTGACCTCTACTGACGGTATATGTAGTTTATTTGTAAAGAAACATTAAATCAGTGCCTTCAAAATGTCCACTTAAGTCAGCCACAAGATTGTATGTCAATTGAAGAGTCGACAAAGGTCGGTTGACAAGATTGATATTTTACAGCTCGGCAAATCTCGGTTCCAGTCGTAGTAGATTTCTATAAAATTTACATCATTTTGGTTAATAATTTTTTTCCGCTGATTGATGCTTAGGATGTGAACAATTACCTGATATTTCTTCATACTTTTCATATTCGTCAATGTTTTCATCTGTGTGATCATGTTTGCTCTCTTCTATTTCATTTCTATCAAGCGTAATTAATAGACAGTCAACTATTATATAATACTTATAATAAATGTAGATTAATTATACCCATCAAATTTTACTCGTACAAAATTAAAATATTAGTTACATTATGTACATTATATATTAGGCTTATGTAATTTTATTTTGATCTTAATAATGTATGCACCTGGAAAAAAGTTAAGCGCCCCCTAGTTTTCTTTTAAAGTCATACATACATTTGATCTAATAATAGACTGCCATTCGTTTTCAATTTGTATACCAAATAACAATATGCATTGTTGGGCACAATGGCGCATTATTTTAAGCAAAACACTGATTATTTAATTTACATGTCATTTCATAAAAATAAGGACGTTTTTAACGTAGTCTTTGCGGAGGATGTTCCAGAGCTTGTAATCGCCTACCCAACTGATCCCATAGATGCTCTATTGGGTTGTGATCTAGACCACTTGCAGGCCGCGAAAGAGTGGTCACAGCTTCGTGCTCCAGATATGCCCTTACTACCTGGAACGATGAGGTACATGTGTATAGTGTTGTCATCCGTGAAAACATGTATAACGGGGGGTTACCATAAGGAGACACAATTAGGGTGTAAGCATGTCCCAAGTGTACTTTTCGTCATTAGGTTGCAATTGATCGTTATCAGATCCAGTTTGCAATCATGTGATATACAGCCCCACACCATAACCGAGTCCCCACCAACGGCACTGTTGGAAAAATGTTTCTTAGCGTGTAAGCTGTGGTTTGATGCCTCCAAACACGGGTTCGCCCATCAGTTACATGGAGTAAAAATCGGCTCTCATCTGACCAGGGTAACTATAGGAAAGGCAAACAAGATGCTCTTTTCTTTTTTGTGTCTTCAAAAATTCTATTGTGGACGATGCATGATAAAGAAACTAGATAAGATAACGTATGGTAGATACGTTATGATCTTGTTTGCCATAGTTCGAAGCATTTACTAAGGCGTATGTTTACACAAGTCAATAAAAGCATTGCAAGGTTATCTATTCCATGTCTACCATCAAACAAATAAGTGTAAACACAATTTAATGTTAAACATTAGGCAAAGCAAAATTTTTAACATTCTAACTTACGGGTTAGCTTTACATATTTCGTCTTTAAAACCTTTTATCCAAGACTGTAAAATATATTATAAACTACTAATTCAAACATTTATCCAAGTCATGTAGTTTTATGTTATATAATATTAAAATAAATATATATACAGGATCTACTAAGACGTACCTTTTGAATGCAGACAACAATATCAAATATCAATGTTACCATGTAGCTAAAACTATTAAGACGATTGTTTAACATGTACAATCTCACCACGAAATTGAAAACAGTTATAAGTTGTTCTCTTAGTAAAATTGTATGTAAGACAACATGCTGTTATTTCAACAGATCAAAAGTTTCTGGTCAATATTAGTGACAAATATAAAGTCCATGTTCCTCAACAAAATCTGCACGTCATAATTTAGCTGCAATTGAGTGACGTTAACACTGCAAAAGTCAAAAACATACAACATGTTTAAGACCAGAAAAAAATGAGTTTTCAAAACAGCAAAAGTTCTCTAATTCAAAGAGTGATATTACTGTCATATTTCTAACTTTGATAATATTGCCAACATTATCTGTTGAGCATGTACCTTTATTATAACCACGAGAATAAGCATCCTATTAATCCCAACAACAAAAATTACAAGAAAACTGGAAAAATTTTGAACCTAGCAACCAAAATACAGCGATGGTCCCGACTTTGTACATGCATTTCAAAGTAGACCCAAAGTTAAGAACATAAGCGTTTCATGCAATAAAAATATCAAAAATTATTTATTTTTATTCACAATCATATTGTGGAACGGAAATCGAATTACAAATCACAGTTTGGAAGTAGTTATCTTTCTACAGCATTGTGTTCCCAGTGTACGTCAATGTTTGATATTTATTTTTAAAAAAGAAACCACCAACGTTTATATTCTTCGTTAAGATGGATTTAAGACGGATAAGAATGGGGAGACTTGTATTTTTATAGTTATCAACACACAACGAAGCAACACATACACAAAAAGGATAACAAATTTCAGTAAGGAAGTTATGCGAAGTAACTATTTTTTCTTATGTTTCAATCGATTTGCCAACCAAAACATCTTGTAAGAACATATCAAATGTTCTGGTCTGGATGATTCAGGATAAAGTGAGGACAGTTTTTCTCATGACCCGTTTATAATCTACGCTGAATTATTACAATGGTTGTAAGATGAACATAAACCTAATCTATCAAAGGCTTGAACTAACCAATACAACGCGCTCTTATTAAATTAAGTATATTATAAATGCGCATGGAGACTTCAAACAGGTAGTCTTTTATCCAAAAGATGCCGCTTCAAAAGAATTGATTAAACACACGAAATGGTAAAAGACTTGTGAAAATCTTTTTATACAGCAATGTGCACTCCGTTCATAATTCTATGGATATTTTCGCACAATGCACAACGTTTGGTATCCTACATAATCATTATACATTACAGAAATGTTACATATCTGGAAATAGGTTATATATTGTATAAAATATAACATGAGTTTATAAATAAATTCATTAAGCTTTCGGATCGACAAACATACAAGTCTAGAAGATTATGCAACGATACAAATAACGGTGTTTCTTGTCAAAATTTAGACAAAGACTGACCAACGAATGGCCTTAGTCATTGAATGTTAATATAAATAAATGACGTACACAAGTCATAACATATTGATCTTAAACTTTCTCACTCCAACTTAACCCAAAATAGTTGCTTCCCAGTCCGCCACCCGCGGACGTGCCGTGCTGTTACTTGGCATTGCTCAAATATTCCAACAAGATATAATCAAAATAACCAAGGTGACAAATTCAATACGCCAGGCGCGCGTTTCGTCTACTTAAGACTCATCAGTGGTGTTTAACTCTAAATGCTTAAAGTACTTTTTCATTTGGCGATGGAATAATGTAAGTCCACTGGGATCGTGTAAATACACAATACAGGTAGTTCAAAATATTATATAAAAAGTCTAAAGAATGTACCAACCAGTAAGCTTATTAACTATCGGATGGACAAACATGACGATACAGCATAAACAAAAAATAAATATACATAATACGTGACCCTAATTTTTCCTCTAGTGTTGTTAATGGAATGCAAACGGAACTCTCTGCCTGGCATGCATATGTAACAGATCATCGCGTCTATGTCAATTAAATAATAACGTGGCATCAAAGTCATTGTGTCTTGTGCATATGTAATTAGGTGAAATTTTCAAGAGGGAACATTTTTACCTTTAGAGGTGCAACCTTGTGAGACGATTTACACAAGCCAACAACGAATAATTTAATGCAGTATGTAGGAAAAAGACAGTTTGAAAGATGCTGATTGTCATCTGTGTGTTAGTTTAAGAATAGATCAATCAATATTAACATTAACAATTTTACAGTACAGTTTATATCTTTGTATTTACACGTACATGTATTAATGTATAATAAATTATCGGCTTTGATATTGGGCAGTAAATCCTTGTATCAATACTTTATGACTGCAACTTGAAAAGTATAGAGTTTAGAGAAATGTGGCGCACTTTAAACACGCCATTCATTAAGGTTCGCTGCCAGGCTTTTTGTATAATGACATGACAACCAACAACAAGTGATCATTCTGTATTCGCCACCTGAGGACGCTTGGGGCAACATTTTGGGTCAAACATTGAGAGGAATTCTAGTATCTAGAGTGACACTACCTAGTTTTTGCTAAAATCGAGTGTTTGTGGCTACAACTGGTAGGAATCTTACGATTTAATAAGTACTGTCGGTCCTTAATATAGGAAATGCACAACCGTAATTTAAGAAAACGTTTAAGACGATTCAGGTGGATGTCTATACTTTTTTTCATTAGAAAAATCTCGGAATCAATATTTCGAATGCTTCATGTTGTCTATAATCTACTTTCACATTGACGACAGCGTCGCAGAATAAATCTTAAAGTAGAACAGTGTAATAATGGCGCTCAAAAACGGAGAACCTCCAAAACCTAACAACCAAATGGTTAAACGATGCTGAACAACATAATAAGTGCTAAAATATTACGAAAACGGATTACACAACGTCAACAGGTCATACCTCTGTCGAATATGGAAAAGCTGTCAAATCAGATTGATTGACTATACCGATTCGTCAACATGGACCAAAACGAATAAGATAACGCTGACATTCTAACGAGTTTATGAACGTTTCTGCTTAAAAATAGCCGTGTCATCCTGCTGTAACAGACTTGAATGTATGCGTTACGCATCTGCAATAACCATAACGCACATGGAAAAAACATTTAAAAGAATGGTATGGTGCGTTCGTTTAAATGTTACCGTTAAAAGCTACCAAAACAGCAATCACGTTTATACGGATTACCCATCCCAAGAAAGCTACAAAGGGGGCATAACGTCAGACACAAAATCTGAGATGCAAGATTACAGCAACGGCATGACAGACTATGTACGATTCATGATCTCTCATTTTTAACCTTATTTAAAAGCACACAAGAAAAAACTCCCTGCTCTTAAAGATTGTTTCTTAATTGGTTTAACCATTTCTGGTTTCAAACACTTCCCTTAGACTTTCGTCATTATTTTAAATTTAGTATGCCCTTTGGTTTTGAATGAGATGACATCTGCATCCGTCAATGGAAGAATTTACAACGGAAAACCCGGATTGCGGTAAGACATTTTCAAGAAACAAATTTTCAAGTTTGATTTGAAGGGAAAATCAAGAATTTTAAAATAGAGCAGACGGTGCATGTTGCATTGAATCACCTAACACATGTCAAACGGCATGACTTGAAGAAATTTTTTCGATGTTTGCATGTTACTTTATAAATAAGACATACTAACAAAATCATTAAGGCCGGTTAAACGGATGATAACTACATCATGTTAAACATTAGAAGAAACAAAATTTTGGTAAAAATAAAGATAATAACAAAAGACATTCTACAATCTATGTCCACGAAACTGGCAAACTTTAGAATAAACAACCGAAAATATAGCAACTACAGTAACGGTACTGACTTGTTAAAGGAACGTCTAAAGAAATGTTGGATTAAATCAGGTTTCATGGCATGACAAACATCCCGCTTCCATTATATTATTATTGTATTATATGAGATGTTTCGTTAATGTGATTAGATGGGTATCATATACCACTAGTCAGTTATAACAGCAATCATAAAAAAGGTGACACTATCAATAAAAGGTACTTTGATATATGCCAGTAATCTTCTTTAGTTACTTTCCACAATTTATATCTCGGCAAACGAAAAAAGACGGAACTTTTTTGCCTTAAAAATATATCGTTGGATATTGTAGGAAAATTCAGCATTCCATTGACGACATGTCAGTCGTTAGTTACTATGTTGTACACCTGATTTTAACTTGGAGATCCTAATGGAACAGTTATAGCAAAACATATAAAGTAGCAATGAATAACGCGTTTGGATCTGATTTAAGTTTAAGAGAAACCGATGATTCGGCCAGATAAAATTATATAATATTATAAAATATTAGGCATTGTTATGGCACTTTTCTTATTTCTTGTGTTCATCTGTTTTCAGATCTCGGTAATACACCCAGGAATTCATTATAAATATTTGCTTGTGGTACAATGTATAAGAACAATAACCAAACGTTAAATATGTTACAACTACTTACACTTAATTCCTTTTCACTTGATGCACATAGATATTGCTGATCAAACAATTCGGGATAGCAGTGAACAAGTTTAAACGCCCATAAGGCTTCTTTAAGTGGAATATCTGTTGCTTCTTGTACTCTGTCATAAATTTATAAGCTTAATTTAAAATATTTCTTGCAATATGTATTGAGACAAACTAGACAACGGTATGCAAACACCCCTGCATGTCAGGATGAAATTTGTACATCCTACCCTGGCGTGAGTTAATCTAATCTTATTCTCTCTTATTTCCAGCAAGTGTTTTTCTACCAGTTTTACGTAGCCATTTTCCCGCTCACAACAGTCACAGCCTTTCTTTCCTTTGAATGTTTGATTAACATCAAGTAATGTAAATCAAGTAGCATATGAAATTCGGACGTCAATTATAAAAATCAGTTAACTTCCTATTATGAAAGGAGAATCACGCGATTTTTATTTTTACTTTAAAAACAAAATACTTTATAAAAGACAATTTCGAACCCAAAACAAATAAATAAATAACAAAAACAAAACAAAGCAAAATCTCAATAAACATAACACATAATATATTATTGTCGGTGTTTCAATATTACATATATGTAGTTAAAACTATGCGAAAAGAAGTATTAGTTTCCGATCACGTTTGAGAAATTGGTTGTTTTCAAACCATTCGGCTGCGATTTTTTCAATCAGCAGAGAACCCAAGATGTTTAATTTATGCTTTGTTCCCATTCTATACGGTGGTTGCTTATTCGAGTAATTTTTGTTATTTATCTATGTCGCAATAATGAAAGTGCGGACGCAACGAAATAGAAAATTCTAAATCGTCAAATTATCTTCACGCGATCAATATTTCAGTAAAGAGACCTTAAACCATCTTAAAACAATCGTTAAAGGATTGGAATTATGATAATACAGTTTATAAGTGAAAGTGGACTATATTTTTGAATAACATTCGTTTGGAGCATACTATGGTTCAGGTGTAAAAAATGCTTACTTGTGGTATCCATAGAGTGACATACTCTCCGTTGCACAAATAGATAAATCATCATTGAAATAATAAACACATCCTTTGTGCAGAACAACATAGTACATGCTCCCTAAAACATAAGATGCAAATTCATAGATATGTTTAAATTATGAAGCATAATATGGAAAGCTTGGCCGTTTACCATAATTGGTTACCAGTTTGGAGAGGGTTACGCTCCTTTCACGGTCAAGATTCCATGTGTAGGTGTTAATAAGAGAAGGCTCGTTGCAGCTAAAAAAGTCAAATGGCATGGAATTCAAATGTATGTGATTATCTGTCCCTATATTAACCCGTTGAAGTACTATTTTTTACTGATTGCTGGACTCGCAGCCAATATCAAATAAACCAATTAAAATAAAATTAGCATATGGCCATATATATTCAACGATGATTTATGTAAATACTGAACCAAAGCTGGTGTTCTATCAGAGAAAACTCCCAATTCAACACAATATTCATAAACTGCAATTATTTTCTTGCTTGTACAATAAGTGTATACGAATAAATATTTGATATATTCTTCTATAATACTTCTTGTATCTCTTTAATAATAAAACAAGCAGAACAGAATATTGCGGTAAAGCCCAGCCTTTCTACAAGTTGTAAAGATGGTACAACTATGTTCAACATTTCCGGCATAATGTTTATGTATTGTATTATGAAGACATTTATAATGAAATAACATCATGTTTCTAAATAATGAGATATAAAACTCTAACTTTATGTAATTATTATGTATTGATATGATAATGTCCAATAACTGTAAAGTATAGAGAAAGACGTTAGAGTTATCATTCTTTGTATACTATTACAGTAAAGTACCTAAGGTAAAGTCAGAGTTAATTATTGATTTTAACTGAACAGGTAAGAAGTGGAACCCGTTTGACTTGTTATTTATATTCAGGTGTACTCTATTAGGGCACCTGGATATTGAAATGAAAGAATGTGCTATTGTAGCACATGTTGGGAAAAATAGGAACGGGGGAATGCAACAAGAGTTTAAATATTCCAAATAGGATTGATCTGAACAGGAGACAAAACTCACCAGGGTATCAGTAAACCCACAGGTAAATTCCATATAGCGTTTAATATCAGCCCCACTCTATTCATAGCACACAGAAGTGACCAACAAAAGTTTATTATTAGTTATTCGCGTAGATATGGTGGAAACGGTTCTAAATTGTTAATAAAAAATAGCCGGTATAAAAATGGTCTTTTGTTCCTTTCCCAGGGGACTGGTTTATGAATTTATTTAAGTGTTGTCTACTTTGGTTTGCGTAGGAGGGTCTATAGGGGAAGAAAGAGAGACCACTTGATAAAACTTTTAACATTAGAAAGATGTTATAAATAGAAAGCTGTTGTTCATAAAATCAAGCTTTGGCCTATACACATACTGAGTATACACGTCATTCGGTAAGGGGAAAAGATAGCTGAAAAGCTATTCGACAGCGAGTTATGAATACTAGCAGTCAGTTGTAAATGCAATGTATTTATTTTTGGAAATACATTTGGACTAGATAGATTATTACAGTTACAGATGAACATTAGCTAAGTTGGAACAGGAGTGGAAACACTAAGAGTAGACTATACTGGACTGTGATAAACATTTTCGTTATTTTATATTTTTAGTTTTGTATTATTTATTTTCTTTTGTTTCATTTTGTGTCGATGTGTTGTGAGATAGTGGTACGGTGTGCATATTGTCCTTTTGTTTCATGTTGTATCGATTGTGCAGCGAAGAGACGGTGAAAGCTGTACAGTGTTGTACTTCTGTTTCAATTTTGCATTTATTAAAAGTTTTATTTAGTTTTTCATTTACGCAGACAACCCGATCTATAGAAATTTAATTTTTTTTTAAAAGCAACGGAGTGAAAGTCTTTTCGTTACAATAACTAAACTTTAACACGTCTAACTTGAAGAAAGAGAGAAAACGGAATCAAAGATACCGATGAGTATTCATTAGAGAATAAGTCAAGGACAGACAAAACTATGGTTAAACAAAAGAAGGGACATAAAGAAAACAAACAGACACACAATACAGAAACCAATACTGAGTGTCACGCACGCCAGTTAACATGGAGCTTGAGTTTAAGTTCTCTGAGAGAGTACGGATGAAATCAGTTACGCTAAAATCTTTTAATTAGTCAAATCCGAGAAATCTCAAATTCAGAAAGAAAGGAGGGAAAGTGTTTACGACAGACGGAACAAATAAATGGTCATTTCTAATACAGATAATATACCGTAAAGGTCAACTGGTTAAAAAGCTTTTCGGTCACCGACAACCTCTGTAAGCTAAGGATTTAAAATACAGGCTTTTTACTACCTGGTCAACTGGAAGATACTCTATATGAAGATGATGCTGTATTGTTGCTACACGAACGTTGAAAACTTACAATTGACAAATTTAATCACTTATTGAGTCGTACAGTTTAGTTCTCAAATGACCTTAAATGTCAATATCTAGATTTAAGTCCAGGTATATTCCATGCCTTGCTTTCTCTTGTGTATTTCATTTCAATTTCAATGGTGTAGATCAACATACAGTTGTATCATTTTAGATTATTCAAAGCAAAATTGGACTGGAATGACGATGTGGTTTTGAAAAATAGTCCATTATTTCAATTATGTTATCAAACTGAACGTCAACCATACTTATAATTTAGGTAGCAGAAAACTATTTGTTATAATCGGTATGGTTTTTTACAAAATATAATTTCTCACACGTAAAAATTTATTTGTATATAGTTTTGCCATTCAGTTTAACAAAGACGAATTTAAGTTTTTTGTGTTAGCTTGTTACAGAGAATACTAGTATCAAGAGTTAAAAAAGCCAAAGGTTCTAACACTACTGTATGAAGTGAGTGGCCTACGGCAGGTTCTCTAAAAGATCTAAGAATTTTTCAGTATCTGTTTCACGATGAATGTTTAGTAGCTTGTTTCACAGCATATCTGAAGCCGCTTTTAACTACTAATAAAATAGATGTTAAAAGTGTGAAGAGGTTTAGTGGAACAATTAGCAGACCTAGCAATACTACACTGTTTATAAGGACACTTGTTTAACATGAGAATCCAGTAGAGCAATGGAAGGTCCAGTTCCTTATCTTTAGTCGAAATGCCAAAGGAATAAAAACAATTATGATTTTTACATTATTTCCAGTTTTGTAAGTGTCGACGTAGATGTTTAATTGCCAACTATACATAGAACAGCATGATAAATACAATAAGACACAAACTCCTGAATCGTGCATGTTTATTAAACAAGGACTACTATTCTGAAGTCCGCGAGTCAAATATAATTTTGAACATTCTCTGCTTTGTTCAGCATGTTTAAATTAATTAAATTAATTATTGTATACACTGTATATAAAGCCATGATATCTTGCAAATCTTTAAACACTTTTTTTCCTTCTGTCATACAGTTTGGAGCATTCTAAAATATTCCTACTTTGCGATAGGATTACCTACCGGGTAATTTGTGTCAACAACTATCTATCATATTGATTGTTGCTAGTGCAGTAAGAAATAGTTTTAGGTATGTCAACACATTACTATTTTTTTCTTCTGGTGGCCTGTCATCTAGTAAAAATGGTAAAGGTAATCAATAGACAATAGTAAGAATATCATGTTGAACTGACTGACACTATTAGAAGCACTCACACTTCTTTTTCTTTTTACTTCTTTTCCGCAGCCATCCACCAATACTGTCCGTGGAAGCAAGTAAACACTGACACGCTAAAACATAACTGCTTTCTGTATAACACACACACACATATATATATATATATATATATATATATATATATATATATATATATGTAGCTATGTGAATAGCATGTTTTATGCTGACGAATGTATTTCTACAATTCGAATTTCCCTCCACTCTGCTAAATTTACTTTATGTCATAATGCGTTTTGATTGGTGGAATATATAATTAGATTTCTGACCAAAACGTAAACAAAGCTTTAATGCCAGTTCATCAATATTTTTGTATTCCTGTGCAGTTTCAATGTTATTCTTGCCATTTGGATATAAGTGTCTTCAATAGTTTCATTTGGACACTTCGAAGATCGTTTGGGATCAATTTTAACTGATTGGAAGATCAATTTAAGGTCTTTTTACGTGTGATCTTACAAAGTCAAAGGACGCGGTCAGTGACCCAATTACAGATCTATCGAGTTGTGATGGTTGTTTTTCGTTACAATTAGGATATAGGTATGTGTATTTTTAAGGATTAATCGTAGCACGTAATTTGGTACTTTTATAGTCGTATTTAGTCTGCGAACAAGGAAGGGAAGAAATACAGACAATGTTACATAACACTGAATTGCTGTTTATATAAGTAATGCGCAGATTCTGCTGACGTCATCGATATCTGTGTATTTACATTGAGGATGAATGATAAGCGAGTGCTTGTCGTTGGACATAGTTTTATATCGCGCTTATCACTGGAGCTACAGGTGAACCCTAATTTTGATAGCAATTTCGGTTTGATTCAATGTACAGTTTTGTGCTACGGTGTTGCAGGTGCTACCATAGACACATTGTCGCGTCACAATGGTTTTCGCCAGTGTTTGTTGCAATTCCAACCGCAAGCTGTTGTTTTACAGATAGGTGGTAATGACCTGTGCTTGCCACAGCTACGTCCAGAAACTCTTGCCTATAAAATAATAGACTTCATGGAGTGGTGTTTGTCCTCTTTTGACTTTGTAAAGGATGTTGTAGTGTGTGAGCTGTTTTGTCGTTACAGCCCCTGGTATATAACTGCAGAGGAATACGAACATAAACGAGCCATAGTAAACAACATGTTATCAGTTGAATTACAGGATAGACCGTATTTGACATTTTGGAAACACTTACGTTTAATGCAAAGCCCTTTATCAATCATTGGAAATGATGGTGTACATTTATCTGCTGTTGGCACTAGGAAATTTTACAGGAGTTTGAGACTAGCCATTTTGCATGCTCTTGATAGACTGTAACTTGTTTTAGTTGCATGTTGATTAGATTTATATTATGGTTAGTGATAGATTTATTCATATTTCTATTGTATTTGTATGTTTTATTTTATACCAGGTTCATGTCTAGCCCTACCAATTACATGTGCATGTATGGTGCATGTGTGTGAATTTGCAATGATTTTGATTGTCATGTACATGTGTCTGTTAAGTTCGAACTTACGATGTATACTTGTATAAAGAACAGAGGAAAATTGTATGCGGTGTGTCATCTCATTATAAAAAAAAAAAAAAAAAAATGTTATCGTGTACCATGCGATCGATAAAAGTTTCATACAAGTACATTGGTATATATTTATGTTTGATGCATTGCTACAGGATTTACATGTGTTATATGTAATTAAGTTGCTTCATTTGCATTTTTATAGGTTGTGTAATACAGTGTAATTCATTTGTGATACTGAGTTTTTTACCCTGTTAAATCGTACTTTAAATGGTGCTTTTTCATTGTATGATTTTGTATCTTTATACTTAATATTTTTCAGATTTTAGATTTGTTGGACAGTTGTATGTTTACATGTACGTGTTAATCAGTAGCAGATGACATCTTTTGTTTGAATTACTTACTCTAGACAGCAGTTGTTTTGATTCTAAAGATCCAGGTATATCTCATAGTACATGCTGCTATATTTTTATAAGTCACGGTGTACATATCAATAGCCATTGCTTGAATGTCTACTGCATTCCGACTATTGTTCGGGCAGTTATTATTTAACATATTTAAAAAAAAAAAAAAAAGGAGCATGATTCACAATAGCTGTAATATTTGCTGCTTGCTGCAGTTGTATATATATATCTTGGCTGTTTCAACAGTTGTTTATAGTCCAAGCTTTATTTTGCTGTTTAATTGTAAACAGTTTATACCTCATGCGGTACAGCATGTTACTTTTGGCTGATAATTGCCAGTTTGGCTGCTTTAAACTGCAGTTTTATTGAGTGTTTGGCTGTGTACATGCACAGTTTTGTTTATTGGCTGCGTATGCAGTAACGTTAAGTCTGGCTGGACAAGGTTCATCCAGTTTTACTTCTTGGCTGTTTTTACAGTTTCTTATATTTCCTGCTATACACTGTAATGTGAGGCAGTTGAGATACCATTTTTGGCTGTTCTATATGTGTGTGTTAATTTATGCCATTCTGTATGGCTATATCTTATATAAACAATTTTGTGTTTTGATTCTTAGTTACCATGCCACCAAAGAGGAAGAGGGCTCGGCTAGAAGATTTAATTGACTTGGATGATTTGTCAGAAAAGATAATGACAAAGGTTGTAGACAATTTAAAGAAATCTGGAGTGGTTCCTGGTCAGCAGGTGGTTGCTGACGGCCCTGAAATAGGAACAGGTAGTACTGTTGGTGACAATAGGAACAATATTCCAACTGTGATTGCTAACACTAGTGGTATTATACCTTCAGCATCTGCATGTAATCCCCCTCAATTACAAATTCAGGTCAATAATGAACCTCAACATGTTAATAATTTAAATGCAGGACACTTAGAAGGTTCGAATCCTCTAAATGTTGTGGTACAGCCGCCTCCAAGCTACAAACCACTAAACAGACCTTTGTACACTAGAGTGTCCAATAAATTAAAGGAAAAAATTGTAACAAATCAGTACATTGACATGTCTGATCTATTAGAATTGAATGCAGTTGATGATGATGTTATGCCTTTAAGTGTAAATAAATTTGGTCAGGTTGGAGTTATTACAGCTAAGAAAGCTAGGAAAGCCCTGTCCATTGAGGCTTGGACTGACGCTTTTTCAATTTACTCGTCAGTTTTACGACAAGCCAATCCTCATGATATAACTTTAACTGAGGATTTGGCAACTTACATGTTTTTCATAAGATCTATTTGTAAGGATAATGGTAGATGGTATCATTATGATACTACTTTTCGTGCACAGAAGGCTCAGGATAGCTCCATGCGGTGGAACGAGATAGATACTTTTCTCTATCCAAAATCACTGTTAAATAATTCACTAAGGGATAGGGCAAATCAGGGTCGCTATGGTTACAATTCATCATATGAAAAAGTCAATCAACCCTTTCGGGCCTGCTACCCCTTTAATAAGGGGAGATATTGTGATGGAAGATGTGGGTACCCCCACATCTGTTTGCATTGCAGTGGATTCCACTCACGGAAGTCGTGTCCCAAACTCCGCGATTTTAGAACCCCTGATCACAGACGGTCCCATCCCCCAGTTGCCACTGCAAGCAACACTAATGCAACAGCGGGAAAAGTTGCCTCGAGCGGCACCTTGCCACATGCAACAGCTACTAAACCCCAAACCAGGTAGTATGCCTACTGTTGTTTCTGTTGAAAAGTTGTCTTTGTACTTGTCAGGTTATCCTCAAGATAAGTTATCATATTTGTTGTCTGGGTTTACATTTGGCTTTAAATTGGAATTTCAAGGGACAAGAGGGGTTCATTATAGTAAAAATTTAAAATCAGCTTTGGTTCTCCCAGATATTGTATATAAAAAGTTATGTAAAGAAATTGCTTTGGGTAGAATTATTGGGCCCTTTGAGAATTCGCCTCTTCCCAATTTAAAAATTTCCCCTTTAGGTCTTGTTCCTAAAAAATCTCCTGGTTCATGGCGATTAATCCATAATTTATCATTTCCTAGTAGGTTTGAGGATTCGGTAAATGCAGGCATTTCAGACGAGTCTGCTGTGGTACACTATGCATCAGTAGATGATGCTATTGTAAAGATTAAGGAGTTGGATAAGGATGTTTATCTAGCTAAGACAGACATTTTGTCAGCTTTTCGAATTATTCCTGTTCACCCAGAAGATTATGAGTTATTAGGCCTTCAGTGGGATGGGAAAATATATATTGATAGATGTTTGGCTATGGGGTGTCGTACTAGTTGTAAAATTTTTGAGGAACTAAGTACGGCAATTGAGTGGATTGCTCTAAATAAGTTGGGAATTCAAGGTATGGTTCATGTTTTAGATGATTTTCTCTTGATTGAAAAGTCAAAGTCAGCAGCTATAAGTAGATTTAAGGCATTTATTGATTTATGTTTAGACATAGGTATCCCATTGTCTGCTGAAAAAACCATTTTTCCAACTAGAGTGATAGAGTTCTTAGGTATAACCCTTGATGCAACTAAGATGGAGGCCCGTTTACCTCCTGATAAAATTGAAAAGTGCTGCACTTTGTTGGAAAAATTTTTGAGTTTAAAGACATGCTCACTCTGTGACATGCAATCTTTAATTGGTACTCTAAACTTTGCTTGTCCTGTCATTAAACCGGGAAGGGCATTTTTGCGTCGTTTGATATCTCTTACTTGTCATTTGTCCGAATCTCAAAAATTCATTACTATATCACAAGAGGCAAAGTTAGACATGAAAATGTGGCTATCCTTTTTGCAAAACTTTAATGGAATTTCTATGTTTTTGGATGATAAGTTCGTGTCGAGTAAAAGTATCTTGTTATTTACTGATGCTGCGCAATCCAAGGGGTTTGGTGCTCTGTACGGAGACCGTTGGTTTAATGGTTGTTTTCCGGAGGATTGGCAAAGTATTAATATAATGACTCTAGAGTTTTATCCTATTGTCTTGGCTATTGAAGTATGGGGTCATTTATGGTGTAATCACTCTATTTTATTTTTTACCGACAACGAGGCTCTAGTGTCAGTAATTAATAAGCAGTCAAGCAAAGATTCTCAGGTCATGTTTATGGTTCGACACTTGGTTCTGCGGTGTTTGGAATTTAACATTCTATTTAAGGCTAAACATATCAGTGGTTCTAAGAATGTATTGGCAGATCTTCTTTCTCGGTTACAGGTAGAAGAGTTTCGCAAGAGACACCCTTCAGCCCGCCTGATGCCTTGCAGCATTCCAAAGGAGTTTCTGCCTCAGAACTTTTGGGTAACTTTGATGAGTTAGTTTGTGCAGCTCTGGCCCCATCTACAAGATCAACTTACAGGAGGGCTTGGGAAAAATTTAATTGTTACTCTCGGACAGTTTTTAGCAAATTGGTGCCAATACCAGTGTCAATTAACAATGTGGCTTTATTTGTTTCTTACTTGTACCAGAGCAAGTTTGCCCCTAGCACTATTTCGACATATCTGTCGGCTATAGGTTATGTTCACAAGATATTAGGTTTCGATGATCCAACACAGTCCTTCTTGGTTCAACAACTATTACAGGGGGCATATAAGCTAAGACCCTCTTTTGATACACGTTTACCTATCACAATAGACATTTTAACTAGGCTTATAGAATCAGTTCCAGTTGTTGTTCCTTCATTATATGAACAGCGACTTTTTCAGGCCTTATTTGCTTTTGCCTTTGCAGCATTTGCTCGTATTGGTGAATTGGTCTATGCTAATGATGTATCTCTGGTTAATGTCTTGCAGCTCTCTGATCTTTCATTTAACTACAATGGATCTGTGGTTGCTTCTGTTGATGTGTCATTCCGTTGTTATAAGCACCATTATTCTGGGGCCCCATCCAAGATTTCAATATCACATGGGGACTCTAAGTTCTCAGCCATTGGCTTGTTATTGGCATTTGTGAGCATGAGACACAAAGGTGTGGGGCAGCTTTTTTGCTTAGCACATGGTGACCGTCTTTATCGCAATTATTTTGATAGTATTTTACATAAATGTCTGCTTGTATGTAATTTAGATGGGAGAAGATTTAAAGGGCATAGTTTTATGATAGGTGCTGCTTCTTTAGCAGCTGAGAAAGGCTTATCAGATGCCCAGATTCGTAATCTAGGTAGATGGAAGTCTAATGCCTTTCGAAAGTATATTAGATCAAAGTTAGATTGAACTCTTATTTTATATACCTGCCTGGACCGGTATTCCGGTTAATAAATCGTGTAGTGGATATATTTTTGGCCTGTTGCCTGCTTGGGCCGGCATCAGTGCTTACCCTATATGTAGGGTTCGATTTTTACACATTGTTATAGTTGACTTTATCAATTGTTTTTGGATACCTGTTTGGACCGGTATCTACAGATTTTTGCTATCCTGAGCCTTGCTGCAATTATTAGATATATACATGATGTGTTTTACTTTTTGTTTTGTTTATTCTCTTAAATCAATTGGATTGATCTTTTGAGTATTGTATGTTGTTATAATCATTATTTCTATTGGTTGCCTGCTTGGGCCGGTTACCACATACGCAATGTAGCTGATTAATTGTGTTTACATAGTACCTACTTAAGAATACTGTTAGTACTTATATCTTGCAAGATTGACATGGATGTGTGTAAAACTGTATCTCCTGCTTGGGCCGGAGATAATTCTTGATTTTTAATTGCATTCAATAATTTTATTTATAGTTTTTATATTGAGGTACATGTAGGTTTAGTTTATGTTCTGTCCAGTTTTTTCTTATTTTTTCCAGTTGCTCTGGTGGCCTTTTTTGGGGGTACAGGTTTTATTGCATGGTTGATATAATTGTTTCAGAGAGCTACAATGTAGGTTAGATAGTAATTTCCTATACAGACATTTTTAGCAATAAAACCTTATGGGGATTTTGTACCCCCCTTTTCGGCCATTAGTATTATGTAATGTTATATAACTGATTTTATTATGTATGTGTCAAAGTTCATCTTAGTATGTTTTATGTCATTATTGTATATATTTTACATGAAGCTCATAAATTAGTCAATCATCATATCTTTGTTTTTGTGACTTCATGCATCGGGCCCATTGGTTCTGTTAGGAATGAGGAGGGCATAAATGTAGCTATGTGAATAGCATGTTTTATGCTGACGAATGTATTTCTACAATTCGAATTTCCCTCCACTCTGCTAAATTTACTTTATGTCATATTGCGTTTTGATTGGTGGAATATATAATTAGATTTCTGACCAAAACGTAAACAAAGCTTTAATGCCAGTTCATCAATATTTTTGTATTCCCGCCATCCATCCCCTTCTCCTCCCTATTGTTTAAGACTGAATGCTGTCTGTTTTAAATCTTGTGTTGAACTCATTATCTTGCTATTCTCCATATGTGCAGTTTGTATGTATTTTTACATCTATTGAGAGGGGGATTTTGTACCCCCCCTTTTCGGCCATTAGTATTATGTAATGTTATATAACTGATTTTATTATGTATGTGTCAAAGTTCATCTTAGTATGTTTTATGTCATTATTGTATATATTTTACATGAACCTCATAAATTAGTCAATCATCATATCTTTGTTTTTGTGACTTCATGCATCGGGCCCATTGGTTCTGTTAGGAATGAGGAGGGCATAAATATATATTTGTTTTTCTTTGACTTTAAAATATATATTCTAATTGCATCCTTGAGCATCACTATTAACACGGATTGCAGTTCTCGAATAACTTAAACTACTGTAGCGTCACGTAAAATATTATAATTTATGTCGTAACTAATCCGATCACTATACTACACAAATTAAGCAGATATTGTTTATAATGTTAGCACTGCCAATTAAAATAAATAAATAATCGTTTTATGTGTTTCAGAATGTCTATGTAGCACATTACATGTCCTCAATTTCGTAACAGTGAAAGTTGTATGTTATGTTATTTTGGAGTATATACAAATGTTTTTAGAGAACTTTTTGTTTAAACTTATGTCAACACAACATAATATCAATACATATTTCTTATTTTTACATGTAATATATAGTAATCAAACTTACAAGTGTTTTGCAAAGGCTGTCGGATTCTTGTGTAGATGATCGTTTGTTGATCATGTAGGTTACGATACATTATATATATTCTCACGATGTTTCGTTCTAAAAATAAGGAAACAAGCATTTAAATCCTTATTCTAGGAAACTCGCATAGGTAACATTTGAGTTATTTAATTACACGAGTAATTGTATTGCAAATAAAATTGTTACCATTTGCTTCATAATATTTTTGATCGAATTTCGTTTCAGACATAAAACCGGTACCATAAGACACTATTTGGTTTAAACATGAATTATGAGCAACAGAAACTCTGCGACACACGGCCTTGAATGTAACACTCGTTTCGTAAAAAGATTGTTAAACTGTGTATACATGTCGTTTAATATAGGATTAACCACTGTTTTTTTAGAAAATTATCAATGTATAAACTCCGGCGACTCACTCACAAACTAATAAAGTCAGAAGTGAGGGAGTCACCGGAGTTAACATTGATGCATTCTTAAAAGAAGAGTGTTTAATCCTTATAATCCTAATAAATTATCGTTGCAGTTTTTAAAGTAGAAAAAAATTTAAAAAAACTATAAGTTTCCACCCAAGGGAATTAAATAGAACCAACATGTACCAGAGTTAAAAGACCTTTACATTTTACCCATCAACATTATTTCTTCTTTGATGATATTAACAAATGTAAGGAAAAACTATTTAAATAACTGTTAAAGTAGGAAAAGTCAAATTGTACGGCACTATGACCTTGACCTCAACCCCTTTTGTGTTTTAATTAAATCCATTTCACAATGTTAATATATCAAAGAAAAAACCATTCGTATATCTTTTGACATTCAAGGACTAAATTGACCTTGAACTTTGACCTTTTGATTTTTGCATATGTTATTTATCAAAACTAAACATTTATCATAAATAGCCACTTCACATACATAGAAAATGCAAAATTAAAACAAAATCACTTGACCTTGACCTCTTAATTTGTGGCCTTGACCTTGCTGAAGGTCAACAATCAACAACGCAGAAGATACGAAGTCAAAATATGTTATAGTTTCTGAGATAACGCTATTTACAATATATTTAAATGATCCAGGGGAGATAACTCTTTCAAAAGCAAAATCATTTGTAGTGACCGTTCAAGACCTTAATATAATCGACATTTTGGTAAAAGATTTATTTCTTTAGCTCTTCTGGTTCAGGAGGAGAATGGCACACACCACAATGTCAATATATCAACTGTTACCTTGACCTTTGATCTTGTGACCTTTTTCAAGGTCAAGGTCAATGATAACCAACTGTGAAATCCCAAGTCTCTATCACTTTTGGTTCATGAGTTACCAAATAACACTATCAACTTACAATAAAGATAGAGAAATAACTCCTATAAGGAGATACAAATTTGTCTAACGCGATATGTTACAAAGTATCGTATTCCACTTTCTGCAAAAAAGATTTTTGTGACAAGGGAAATAACTCAATAAAGAAAAAGTGTTCGGTGTGCCAGGATTAACTGCGAAAGCTTAATGTCTAATACATGCATAGTACAAAATGTCTTTGTGACATGTCGCGAAACAAAAATTATAATGGGAAAAGCAAACTTGGCGGAAAAAATAGTAATACGACACAGACTAATAACAATAAGTCTTTCCACTCGGAAAGTGGAAATATACAAAATACAGCACCAAATTAATCACGTATCTGTACATATAAATAGAAACAATAACAAATTGAAACCCACTTTTTTATTCATATTTTATTTTATTTTAAATCGCTGTAGGACGCATTTTGTTTACCTTGGATACTGAAAGTAGTCCGCTCAGAGGAAATATCGATTTTTAAATTATTTGAGAAGGCCTAATTTAAATTTTTTATCCAAAAAAAACCACGTTATAAAATATTACATCATGAATAGAATTGTCCGTGACAATTATGACACGGTGTAAGAAAAACTAACTGCAATATGTATAACTTTAAACTAACCACAATATAAGAAATTAATGTATCTCAAGTGTGTGTTAAGTTTTATTCATTATCAGGTGCGAACAGAGAAATATGCCTGATTTATACTGATGTGTTTCTCAATGTCAGCTAATCTTGACTTTAGATTTTCTCTTTTGTCATGGTAATTGAGAAAATTTTCACGCAGAGCAAAACAGTTTTACTAAAAATGTTTTATAATGCTGGGCCAGTTGTGAAGATTATTTCTGTTTAAATGGAGTTTAACAAAACTCTCAACTATTGTCAACTATACCATAGAGGCAAATTTCTAGTCGAGAGAGCCGGAGTAACTAAGGAAATCCCGGACGTTTGGCAGGAAGATAGGCAATCATTCGCAGCAGCAGGTATTCAATATGGCGTCCGAAGCCCCCGATATCTACAATATATATATATATATATATATTTGAATATGTTGTAGGTACCGTGACATATAATGTTGATAGTTACAGCATTTCTGGTGTTTTATATATTTGTTTGTTCTGTCTTTTAAAATAATAGCTCAAATATCTTTGATTTTGTATTTAACATTTAAGGCATGATAATATTCAGGCCCAGTTAGTCAACTGTTGTGTTGTCAGTGATACTGATTAACCTTACGGAGTTACAACAGTATATTAACATCAAATTTTTTATATGGTTTAGCTTGATAAATAGAAACTTA
Organism: Limnoperna fortunei; assembly: GCA_944474755.1. Lineage (NCBI taxonomy): Eukaryota > Metazoa > Mollusca > Bivalvia > Mytilida > Modiolidae > Limnoperna > Limnoperna fortunei. Next base: position 51,967,357 of record OX104122.1, read on the forward strand.
CTGGAAAAATAAGCTTTCTGAAATTCCTCTTTATTTCTATTTCCTTCATCTCACACTTTAACAAATAGACTGAAGTCAGCATCCGTATTTCTAAATATAACTTTTACAAGTGAAAACATCCTTGTTAAAATTAAACGTTATACTTTCTTCCTGCAATTGATATTGAATTTCATTAAAATAGAACTTTTGAAATAAAAGTTCAAATCAGCAAAATGTTATGATAAAATAAGACATTTATATTTTTACATAATTTCTGGAACTCAGCATTACCAATTATCTTCATTCGAAATTATGACCGTCATAGTGTCTGTTGGTATTTCCAAACTTTAACACTGTTTAATTTTGACACATCTATAGCGAAAACTATATTATTCTTATTTAGTTAAAAATAATACAATTAAATTTGATCCCCTTTGCTTTTGGTAAATAATTGTTGTAATACAAAAAATAACTTATACAGTTTATACAATAAACTTTATTTTAAAAATCCTCAGTTCCTTAGACCCTGTGGCAAAAAGAAGGTTTTGGAATAATTAATTCAGTTTGTTTTTGCTTAGGGTTTATAGTGACATTTTAAACTATCGGTTTAAATTCCCCACAATTGCTCAAAATCTGAAATTAGTAAGGGCTATACAAAGATTGGAGTGTGGAAAATATATCGGTATGATTCAAAAACATTCAAACGAAAGATATCCCACTTGATTCTTTGCAATAACCTAAATATTATTTATAATTAGCTGAAAATGTTTTTTTATAAAATACGAAGAAACAATTTTGCATCACAATGGGTTAACATTGGTATATCAGAAAGTCTGAAATGCCATTCTGGAGCTAGAATGCTAACGTCGAACGTACGAATTGAACTATAAGCTGACTAATGCACCGACTACAAACGTAGAACAAAACATAACTTACTTATCATCTTAGTTTTTTTGCTAATGATTTTAGTGATAAGGAACAAGGCTCAACAACTTGTATTGCTATGTGCATCGATGACATCAGATTTTGCCAACGTTCACCTTGGGGCCGTGCTGGCACACAACAGTGTTAGTCACACAATATCTAACTTGTAAAGTGTCGTTTTCAATGGGATATGAAGGACATATGCATTTCTATAGATAATCTAATTATTTGACAAGATTAAAAAATTCTTGCAAAATATGTCCGTTTTAAGTTTTTATGAATATATTATGCTAATTGGATATACAATTTGCAAACAGATTGTGCGTTTTATTCGAGTGTCAGATTAATATCCACAAAACGTTTTGCAAAATTTTAGCATATTAGTACTTAATCGAAATAAAATTAATATTTCCAAACGTTTAAATCTCAAACACATTTATTTTTATGAAGTCCCAGGGCCACAATTTCGTCAAAAGTCTTGTATTAGAACACATTTAAACTTAATTTGTAACTAATGATGGTTGAAAATCATACCAAATATAAGCTCAATATCTTAACAAAAAAGTCTGAAAAACATGGGTGTGACGGACTAATGGACGAAATACAAACCTATGGTTCCCTTATGCGATGTCCGTAGGGGATGAAAAACTTGAACCTGTCTCATAAGAAAACAATATTTCATACAACATTATAAGTACCTGGTTTGATCTTAAAGTTCCAAGCGCTTTGTGATGAGGTGCTCAACAGTTTAACAGCATGCGATCACCTTATTTGAACTGTATTAGGAATCAAAACAATATTTTTGCCATCTTTAATTCGTGTTTGTCATTTGAGTTGAAATAACTGGAATACGTTAATTCAGTGGCAACATACGTGTAATAAAATAACATTGATAATTGACTACAAACAAATTTGTTTGTTAACTTGTCCCATGTTATTACATCATCATAATCATAACTCGACCTAAATCGGCAGGTGTGTCTTCCGATATTTGCATCTATTACACTCCAGATTAAAAATATTTTTTTCAGCGTCTAAATCTAGTAAAAACTAGATTTCACACTATAAAACAGAAGACACTAAAATGCGTGTACAGGCCTTATAAAAGCCTTACATCAGTCTGTACCTCTGACTTAAGTGAATAGTCCTATATTGACGTCTATTATAGTCCTCATATTTCCACCATATTCACTGAAGTAGATTGGCCCTTTGTCTTATAAGACATTGTCTTGTACCTAATGAAAGATGCACGAAAATGCTTATTCATATTGTTTTCTTTTTCAATGTGCCCTCTAGAGAATTTATATAAAACCTTGATAAGACCATTAAAGTCTCCAATGCAACTTGACAATAATTGAATAATGTTCTCTTGAATACACGTACAATTTAAAAAAAATGTTTATTTTGTATTGCAATGTAAATTTGTATTAAAATTTCAATTTAAAAACAACCATGATCATTTTATATACCAAATCTAAATCTTGAATACCTAAGTTTGGACTTCTTCGGCAGTAAGCTTCATAAAAAACATATTAACCTTAATCGAAGCTCATACTTTACTTATATCAGTTAGAGGAAAGAATTTGAAGGTTTTGTGGTGAGTAAATTGTTTTGGTGCATATACTTGAAAAGCATTAATTCCGGATATGGATGTTCAATTTTTCAATTGTGTAGATAATATAACCTCTCTTCAATCGATTTGATTATAGCTATTTTAGTTTATGTTTTGTACCACTTTAAGAAAATTTTCTGCGACATGTGACCCAAGGAAGCATGAAGCTAGCTGATAAAAACTTACGCCTTCATGATCATGATAGTAGTGGAACATAAATTTAGTGCTTCTCCAATATTTTAACTGCTCAATACAGAAATTTTGATACGATTAACTCATACCTGTCATACACGTAGTCACTAAATAAAATGTAGTCAGTGTTATAATATCCTTGCTACACAACTATTTTTGAAAAGTTACCTGCTTGCCAGAAATTTGAGCATTGCAAAACGTTTGTAATTCTCATTTTCTCAGCGTATTCCGAGTTGCACTAAGCAGCAGTTTCTATTCGGAAAGCGTGGTCGCAGTCCCGGTCCATAGCTGATAACGTGTCTAGAGCATACGCTCCTTGCATGATCAAGAAACATGAAGCGTCATCAGTTACCTAATACACGTTCAAAACGCTGAAAGCGCAGTTACCTTTTCCTAAATTGTTATTTTGAAAATTTAATGTAGGGAAAAAAATATATAAAAAGACGATTACACATAGATTTAACAATCGATATATTCAGTTCTTTAATCTCTATTTTTTGTTTTTCTCCAACAAATTTTATTAAATAAACGGAATAAATGCAGATATCAAATATTAAAATGACAAAATGACCTTATATGACACAATATTTTTCAAATCGACCGTTTTAGTATATTTAAGGATTGTTTTCAATTGCTGGTTAGATTATTGGATATAAACGACTTTGGGTCGATTTACGCTGAATAAACCGCGAAGCGGTTTATGTTGCAGCGTAAATCGATCCAAAGTCGTTTATTTCCAATAATCTAACCAACAATTGAAAACAAACCTTATATTTTAAATTCTATAGTAAAAATGAAGTAAAAAGAACAATATTTTACAAGTAATCAAATAATATTTGTAATTCACAATTTAAGTGTCGTCACTTGTTGTTTGCGGAAGAATTCATGTATAGTCAACGTCATCAATACATCTTATTATGACGTCACAATCAGTCACGTGCTGAAAAACCAAGTTAGGTTATACGAAATAACCAACTTTGCTCATGTATTATTTAAACGAAATTAAAATATAGAATATTCTTTTAGCTGTGGATTTGTGCCAAAAGTGCATCTTTAAACTACTGCATTTACAATATTTATTTCAATTTACTTGCATAGTCTGAGAAACTAGGATACGATTTAAGCCAGCTCTATGATACGATTACAACAAGAAGTTTTGTTTGTTTAATACTATTACATACTGCTAATCGATTACATAAAGATGTACTTTATTAGTTTGTTACGTAATAAATTACTGTGTTTAAATAATAAGTTTAAAATATTGATTTTCATGGTTTATATAAAGTATGAAGAGTAAGATGTGTGCAAATTAATTTTTATCATTGTGCCTTAAATATGCAAAGTACAAATTGCGATACACAATAACATTTTCAAAAAAGCTTTTAAACTATACCTAATGTTTGTATACATTAAAACGTATGCACATATTAGTTTAATATGCATCCAAAAAAGTTGGAGGACATATTGTTTGTATTTGACATCTTACTTCCTCTTCTTTGTTCTTTTTGGTTGATATTGTGATCCAAATTTCTTTGACAGTGCACGTCGTATCTTAAAAAAACTTTAGGATATATAAGATAGTTATATCTAGTGGCACATTCCAGTTTCTTGTTTTGGAATAGGTTCATAGTGGCGTTTTGGAGAAATTGGTAACAGAGGGTCGCCATATTGTTGTGAGTCTGTCTATCCGTCCGTCCATAAAAATCGTGTCCGGGCTATAACTTTTTTTTTTGTTCAGGTTGGCTTTTGATATTTGGCATGTAAGTAGATTATAACTAATCAACGTGTCGCATGCCATGGATGTTGACCTTTGAACTTTTTAGGTCACATCATTGCTTTTTGAGTGACTACTTCGTGTTATATAACTTTGTTGCCGTTTGAGAAAGATTGTTTGTTTTTGCTTGTTTGAATGGTGTCTAATGCCACTTTTAGCAATTTTTAACTGGATCATCGCGTCCAGTTTCTATTGACGGAGTAGCGGAGAAACACCTACCTTCGGTGACCATGCTTTTGCATTATTTGGAATGTAGGTAGATGATTACTAGACAACGTATCTCGTAAAGAGGAGATTCTTGAAAATCACAAATCGGTGTTGGCATCCTTTGATCTCCATTTCAAAGTCGAAGAAAGTTGTCTCCCCCCCCTTGTATTGGATACCAAAACTTCACACAAATTTGTACAAATAGCGTTTTTTAATAGCAGGATCGTCTAAACGTACTGCCAAACTTCAATCGAACATCCTGACCACTATTGTAACAACAAACGGGGCTTCAAAGTTTTATATGGTGGTCCCCATGACCTAGTTGATCGTTATCCGTCTCTTAAATACGATCGGACATTTTTGTCTTATTTCTAATTAGAGGCAGGCACTGCTTACTCGTTCGGAGCACCCGAGTACACACATAGATTTTATTGGGTTAGGGTTACTCACTTTCTGTTTTTGGTTTTTCTTTTCCGTTATGTTTGCCCATATCAGGATTTGTAATTGTAACTGTTTTTGCATATTGTTCGGTCGGTTTCCTTGCTATTTTTTCATTGTACCATCGTTTTGGACCTTAGAACTTACGACCGATCACATTTTTGCATATTGAACAATGTCCGGGATTTATATTTTCTATCCTTTGAGATAGGCGTGTGATATTTGGTATGTCGGTAAAACAATGGAATGCAATATGTTTGATATTTGTTTTTGTTTCATTTGACCTCACACTTCGACCTTAACATCTTTACTTTTTCACTACATATTCCAGCCTGTGCTGTAATGTGTTTGTCTTTTTTGGAGATTAAATCACAATCTATTTACAGCGTTCCAGAAAGATGGGTAAGATCACCCTGATATTTAATTTCTTCAATAAGCGGGTAATATATTACTTTACAGATCGGAGAGATTACGGAACCCGGAAGACGTTTGACGGATTATTTTGGCGAATATGCGGCAAAGGGGAAGTAGTGGTCCAACAGGTCTTCAACTAGTTTACATCGTACAATCCATTAGTATAAATAACCTTATGAAATATCCTACCATTCCGACTAACGAAAGCCGCAAAATGTTTGACAAACAGGTGATGTAGAGGGCAGACAGTTAGAACTTACAACCTATTATAAAATTTGCCAAACCTAATATCAGACCATTCCAATTTACAGAAGCCGAAAATGTAAGACTAAAATCATTGTAACGCATATCGGCTAACAGAAAATCGGTGTCTGAGATGTCTGAAAACAGCGTGTAACGTCCATTCATTTGCTCAAATTACTGTATCAATCAACAAAATATTCTGATTTATGAAAGCCCAAAAGAGTGACGAAATTATTTGGACGTTCGTACCTATTGTACAGATTGGCAGATATCATAAAATCTGAATGATACCTTCGTCTTTGGGGCGGGGACATAAAAAGGGAAATATTCTATGACATCTTGAAAGGCTAGGTTTTTGTATTGTTTTATTGTTTATAATTGTTTAAATATATATATATATATATATTTTTTTATTATTATTATTATTATTATTATTATTATTATTATTATTATTATTATTATTATTATTATTATTATTATTATTATTATTATTATTAATCTTAATTATGGAAACCAGTACTAAAATATTTTAGATGTTGGGGGCAATAACTGTGTTTTCTTGCTGTCTTAAATTGCTAGTTATTTGTTCGACATGCCAAAACGAGCCAAACTTGAAAGGGAAAATAACTAGTTATTTGTTGGACGTGCAAAAGCGCTCCAAATTTAAAAGCACTACACAGTCCCCATCAAAATATTTACGTGTTCTTGTTTATTTTTAGTTCAGTATAATAATACTGTTATGGCCTTTTAGTCGACTTCAGGTAATATGAAAATGATTAAATCTGACCTCGGAAAAATAACCCTTTCTTAATTTAATAATTATGAATATTACCTTCGTTAAAGGACATAATTATTAATATATTATTATTGTTGTTGTTTTTATTATTATTATTTTATTTCTTAGAAATAACAATGAACGAAAACGTGTACTTAAACCATAAATTTAAATGATTTTTATGAAAACGATGTAAATTTGTATTCATAGTCTCTTTCCAGATTCTTGATCATTTGTTGGGTAACTTCAGGTGTCTACATGTGTTATACGCGAAGAAAATTGTGAAGTAATCAAGACCAATCTCGCGGTCTGTTCGAATGATATAATATTGTCATTTAGTGACTACATATATAACACGTTTTCATGTTCATTTTTTATGTGAAAGTTAAATGTGGAATTCTCAAAATACTTGCAACCGATAATGTTTCAAATAAATATACATAGAAAGTCCCAGTGTGACATATTCATGCTTGAGGTAACTTCTCATTTGGACTAACTATTTACATTATCACTGTGTCTTTATTATAAATTGTTAGCAGCCCAAGTTTCCCAAATTCAAACCTTATACTTGTAATGAAAAGTGTACATAAATATACTGATCTACCCAGTAGATGTTTATTTTCGTATTGCTCCGTTCTTATAGTATTTAAAGCAGGCATAGTATGAAATGTTTGTAAAATTTTATTTCTAGATATATTGTTAATGTGGTGATGGCTTGAAACTGACTGGCAGCGGGTAAAGACATTTTGACATTTAACAAAGATTACAGCTTAAGACCGCTTTTAGAATTGTCTTATTAAGAACATTTATTCTATGTTTAATACCTTACTATGGTTTTAAGATGACTTAAAGCGCTGCTCCGTTGCTTATTACTTTTTTTCATATGTTGATTTTGTGTCAAGAATTCATACACCTAGGTCCTATTGTATAGCAATTGTGGACTTGTTGTATAATAATCAAAGATATACATGCATTAGTTGTACAAATTTATTGAAATGACCAATTTGGAAGTATAAAACTAATTACTTAAGAAATATGCGACTGCATTAAATCGTGTCAAGGAGCTAACATTCTTCGTATCATTATGAAAACGTTAACAGGGTTTTTCCGTATCATCTTCAATACGTAAACAAATTTAATTCAAACTACTATTAAAGAGGAAAGAAAAAAAATATATTTTGGCATGGAAAGAAAGTTAGATAAACACATATTTTTTTTTTAAACAAAAACACTTAGTATAGAAATTTATTATGCAAAGCGTAAATTTTGCATTAATTTGTTATAATAGATTTTCAGATTTAAAATAAACCTATTAGTTAAGACAATAGAATATGTTACATGTAATTGACAAATTTCAGTTAAATCCTTTTTTACTAAACTGTATTTACTGTAGTGAGTTTTTTAAGGAGCAATTCGAAACAGGTCACCTGTATACTTATAGGTCTAAGATCTTAGATCTTTTTTCATCCTGTAATACTACTTTTCACCAAAATGATAGATCGATGTGTTCCTGTGACTTTTCTGATTATTCATTCTTTTTTTGTATTCAATGTAATACTTGTTATGTAATCATGTCCATATAATAGTTGTAGCACACGGAGACGACTTCATACGTCTGTATTACTTGTGTCTGATCTAAAAGCAGAAATGCACTCAATTAATATAAACCAAAAGAGACATTAACGGACATAATGTATGTTAATGTCTCTGTTGGTTTATGTTAATGGAGGGCGTTTCTGTTTTATGATTCTTATTTTTAAAAAACCTACAACTGCTTGTACATCTAGGAAACAAAGCTCGATATCATCTACCCTGGATCACATGTTTTGAAATGCAAAATGTACTTCCATGTTAATAACAATAAATACCAACTGTAATAAAAGTTATTAATACCAGAGTAGCAAACATCCATCATCAAAACTTAAACCACCTAAGAAGGGCTAAAATCTATCCAAAACACACAAAACTACGTCAAACCAACTTAGAGTAGCCAAATTTCACCCAAAATACACAAAACTACCTTAACCACCTAAGAATAGCAAACGCCTTCAAAAATAAATGAAACTCCCCCAAATCACCTTAGAGTAGCCCCATGAATTTAACATTAATGCAACGGAAATTTTGTTTAAGACTGCGGAAGAGAATTATATAGGTCAACAAGTACATGTAAACTTCCGAAGAAAATTGACTACTGTTTAAATATAAAATATTATTTCAAGTTCAAACGCCATGCCCAAAATGTTTGTGTTCATGAAAACAAAACGATGGATTAACTGAGGATGTTATTTAAAGTTTATTCTGTAGTTTAAACATATTTGGTTAAATAATAACATTCAAAGTTACATGTAGACATAGGTAAAAATAAACACAAAGGATTCGGAAGTAAGATAATAAGAGCTGATATCCGTTTCCTAATTATGCAAAGAGTACTACTTTATCAAGATGCTTAAACATACTAAATGAAGGAAATATATATATATATACACAAACGTCTAAGTTGAAGCTTTATTTTTATATAGCGGATTTGGCCGAATCCCGCTGAGGTTAAGCATAAATTTGACAGTGTTAAAAATCTAATTTCAACAGTGTTGGGCTTAATTTGTAGACGTAAATATAAATATTTGATATTTACCCTGTATTTCCAATGTTTTAGAAATCCGCTTGATAGATATATTATATGGTTGTCACAATACTTAGACGTTTGAATATATTTTACTTACTGTGTCTGTATGACAAGTAACTTTGTCATCCTATAAAATACAAAAATGCTGAATTAGATTACTGTCAAATTAATACGTATTGGTTACGAAAATTCCAACGTTTGACGCTAGTACTCATGTACTATGTGTATGACCACGATTCACCCCGGTTAATCAATCTATATTTTATATATAGCGGATTTGGCCGAGGGGTCGAGACCGCTGAACATAGTGCAGGCGAATTGGTGCCACAGTGTCACAACGGTGTGAGTTCGAATCCCGCTGAGGGTAAGCTAATATTTAACAATGTAAAAAATATAATTCAAACAGTGTTGGGCATATATGTGTAATTTAACCATTAACTAAGGGTTCAAAGGAAAGGAAACTATTGGGGCAGGTGTGGCCCATGGTTCCATTCTTGGTCCTCTTCTGTTCTTAATATTCATTAATGATATAGTTATTGATTAAGGTGCCTAAATTAAGCTTTTTGCTGACAACACTAATCAAAATAATTGTTGATATTCCTGAAAATGCAGTTTCTGTCTTGGACAGAGATCTCGATCTTATTAATAAATGGTTAAAAAAGTGGCATGTTACATTTAATCCACAGAAAGCCAAAACAATCGCAATATCCAGGAAGTCGGCAAAGGCAGTCCATCCCCTCTATGAATAAACACATTCTTCAAGAGGTTATGATCTATAAGAACTTCGGTTTATAATTTCCTAACAATGGTGGTAGTAATTTTTATTCTGACTATATAGCGTTAAAATAGCTTTAAGATAAACTTCCTTCGAAATGTGTGATTTATCTTAGATAGATTTACCCTCGACAAAATTCATTTTCTGTTATTCGACCATTATTTGAATACGATGATCTTATATGGAACAGTAGTACCCAATATCTTGTATATATTGTAGAAAATACTCAAATTGGGGCGATGCGTATTGTTACGGGTTGGACATAATTGACTTCTATTTAAAAACTTTACACAAAAACGGGATGTGAGAAACTTTCGTACAGGAAAGAAAATATCGATAAATGGTTTTATATAAGATTATCAACCAACAAGCGCCAGAATTTTTATAAGAAAACCTGTTTCAAATTCTGTCGCGTCTGTACATGGCCATTTTACTCGAGAATCAAACATTCGAAATTCTATGTCTACCTACATTTTTAAAACAATTTAAAAAATCAAGATAATAACATGAATAAGGCAACTCCAAAATATTTGTGTGCATGCTCTAGACAAAAAGGTCAAATATTCCACTCTAGATTACGCATGAACTGCTCTTCTCTTAACGCACACCTTTACTCAAGTAATGTAGTCGACGCACCAATATTTGTACGTGGTCACACTAAGTCAACTGCTTATTGCTTACTTAATTGCCATATTTACAAAAACATTAGAATTCCATTTTTCTATTAAATGAGATGAAAATCTCTTATTTTTCGATAATAAAGTCTAACGCTTGAACAAAACATAGACATATTTATTAAAACTCAAAACTTCATCATATCAAATAAAAGATCCTAAGCAATATTACATGTGTTCTTTCATTTCATAATTTCTTTAAAGTTGTTCATATTACAGTCATTCTACCAAAATAGGCACTTTTAAAAATGTAAAATTGATAAAAATTAAGTATACCAATATAGAAAGCCATTGCAAACATGATCTTTAAAGACATCTGAAAAGTCAAAATATAAAATTTCATCCACAAATTATGAGAAATGACAACGATATTCTGGTCTGACGGTGACTACCATGAACTCAGTTTGACGGAGGTTAAAAAGATAAAGTCTCAACTGTAATTTTCTGCATATAACTCCCGGAACAAAAACATATAGTGATAAGTTATATGCCAACATCATTTTTCGTGTTCAATAATAAAGCTTATGGAATATTTGATAAAAAAATCTATTGCACAATCTTCGGGTTTAACTTCTCTGGTCATTACATATATTTCTTTGCTTTGTTTTGATTATTATTGTTAGCTTCAAAGCTATAGGTATTCTCCTTAACTTTTCATGAAAAGTTGTACAGCCCTACCACAGTTAAGGTGTTTATTCACCATGGAATAAAGTGGCAGTGTTTGTTACAGAAGTTAGACGACGACATGACCATTATGAAATGTAGATCAGAAATGATTGTTTGTCTGTGTACCTTATTTTTACATATTCTACTATATAATGAAATTCTAACAAATTACACCATGGAATAATGATAAAAAATAACCTCCGTAACACATAAACCAAGATTACGATTGAAACAATTGCCTAATAGATCGCAACTAAACTGTTTTGTTTGATTACAATCAGATACTTATACAATGAAAACTGAATGCAGATATGGGTCAGATATGTATTGTTCAATTCAATAGAAACACAAAGGACAAGTTTGAGGGTTACGGAGGTCATAATGAACTGATAAAAAGCAAGTTGCATATAACTGTGGCAAAAGAATGGCAATAAGTTGAGTTTGGCACGCTGAGTTGCTACCTTTAATAGTTCTTTGGACATGCGCAGAATTGTGATGAGTTGTGTGTTTAAAAAAGGTCCATGCAGCCGAAAAATCACTTGCGGATGCATGATATCTAAATAAAAATTTTAAAAAATATTAACGTGTATTTATTTGCTTTAACACATAAAATTGAAGCTTTTTTGTTCAGTCGTGTTTGTTTCTGTCTTTATATCTGTTGCCATTTAGCGTTGTTAAGGGCTATGACCTGAAATCACCAACAGTGAGCGATCATTATCCCCGGCTTGTATCAAATGCGGACTTTTGATTGGTTAGTTACCCGTCGGTACAAATCCCATGCCCCCGGCTTCGTTGCTAACGTCGCAGGGTGTATTGTTTGTGCGTTGCTAATGTATGCTCTCGAGTAATCGGTGTATGTTATTCCACAAAGGAATATTTCTGTCTTTTATATTTGTATTTTTACTTCATTTCAAACACTGCAAGTGCACCAAGTTCACACAGACACACATAAATATGATTGAAATCGGAACTTGACGTCATTGTCTCTTGTGACGTTATGATAACGTGACTTCAGCCGCCAAAATACCGAAAGTAGAAAAACAATAAAAAACAGAATTAAAACTAATAAAACCCGTTAAGTCTGAGGTTGGTACCTAAGGTACCATCCTCGACCTTGTAAAATGGGCATTTTCTGCATGAAAAACGTAAAAGAAATTGTGAGCTACTGTGATGACGTTCATCAATTAGCTCATTTCTGACGACAAAAGAACATATTTTCAGCCTTTTAATCTTGTAAGCCGGGGATAAATCCGTTACCTACGTTATAACCCAGGTGTATGGAAATTGTACCACCTGAAAGTACTTCTGGACAGCGTTCGGCTCCGCCTCAGGCTGAACAGAAGTACTTTCAGGTGGTACAATTTCCATACACCCGGGTAATAACGTAGGTAACTGATATAACCTTCGTAGCAATTTTTATAACCTCCGTAATGATATTTATCGGTATATTTCAGATAAATTGATACATTTCTTGCTGGTTATATCAAAATTTATTCCAAATGAACATAATAAATATTTTTCGGTGTGTAGTTTACCTTAATATACATGTAAAAAGAAAAAATAGATTTGTGAAAACAAGTCCTCGAATTTTTCAATTACAATCTCCGTAACGTATATTTTCTTTTAAATGCTTTTAAATGCTTACATACAAGATGTGCATTAAGAAATCACACGTAGAAACGTTATTGCAGTAAAATGTTTATATTTTTGCATGTTCAAATGCTAAACTTTAAAAAAAATTATACCAATAACACGAATGCAGACTTTTAATTATAACCTGCGTAACAATTCAGTCTATATTTGACTTTATTCTGTTACCCTGACGATGATATCCTCATTAGCATAATCGGCCTTCGGATATAACGTCAGGTCAGGAGCATTGGATTTCAACGGTGACAGCGTTGAAGTTTGACGTTTGGGTATTCTCTAGACTAACCATTTTGTATCATAGATAAGTTCAAGTAGACCGAACGTATTATGACGTCATTCTCTTTATGACGTTCAATGTTTACATTTCTTAGCTGAGTTTGCATTAAGATTTAATAATTTTAAGGTAAAGTTGAATGTAATTTGTATTTAAATTTGATCAAGAAAGGGTATTCCCAGCTTTAAAAAATAATTGACATGTGCATATGATATTAAATGGCGTCATATTATCAACCAATGAAAATGCTTATATCGGAGGTTCTGACCTGGTGTTATATTTGAAGTGAAGCTTGCGTCAATGAAAAATATTGCACCAGGAGACGGTAATGATGATTAGTTTTCACAGGGGCCCGTATACGGATAAAGATATGCTTAAGACGTATACATAGCCAGAAGAATAGTCTTGCTAAAATCTGAACTCTCTAGAAAGGTTGAAACTACCATTTAGGGATTACATCTTAAATAGCAAATGGGGGCCTCGGTGGCCGAGTGGTTAAGGTATTTCGTCTACTGCGTGGTCTGTCAATACTGAGGTTGCGGGTTCGAGTCTCACTTCGGGAAGGGTGTTCTCGACTCCAATCTAAATTGACAATGATTGCCAGTTTTCCTAGAGAAGGTCGGGGATTTTCTCTGGATACTCCGGCTTCCTCTTTCAACAAAAACTGGACGCCATGCTATAGCTGAAAAATAGCTGAAAGTGGGTTAAACTTTATTTAAACAAACAAACAAACACAATAAAATTGCAAGCTACATACCTATACAAAAAAACTGGGTGGCTGAATATGGGTGTGAAATTCCAATTCAAGGGAATCTTACACCAGATGTAAGGCTAAATATATATTTCTTTTTATCTTTCTTCACTTGGCGTCCGTTGTCCGTCGTCTGTCAGCCGTTGTAAACGTTTTCAAAAATCTTTTCATCTGAAACAACTGGGCCATTTGTTTTCACACTTGTCCGACGATTTTAATTGTACAATATAACTTGAAAAATATACGAGGAAGATTGAAATTGTACATTGCTTAAATGATCAGCGAGGCAATGGCTTTTTGCTCCAGAATTATAGAACCACCCCTTATAGGAGTTATTTCATATATATGACAATTTTATTTATGAAATGTTCTAATTTCGCCTTTTAACTTAAAAACTATAACATCAAAAGTGAAATTGTAAATTACTTAAATGATCGGCAAGACAATGGTTAAATAACATTGTGTTGGTCCAAAATTGTCGGACCACTTCTTAGGAGTTATTCCCCTTAAATTTAAATTTGTGAAGATTGTTTTTTCATGTAACTTAAAAACTGTAACAGTGGAAGTTAAACGGTAAATTGCCAAAAAAATTATCAGCAATAAGGCCACACAAAATTATTTTCTTGTTCTTCGGACTTTAACTTTGAAAATAAGGAGCGAGCGAGCGAAATGTTTTTTATTAATTTTTTTTTTGAAATTCTGATTTTGTGGAGCGAATGACTTTTTTTTAAGGCGAGCGAGCGATTTTTTTTTTAATTTTGAAGAAAATAACTGAAATTAAAAAAAAATGTATTTGATATTAAACAAGTGCTTGTTCTCAGTGTTTTATGACTAAACCAATTGATTAATAAATTATATAGCAGAAAAGAATTGTCTTAAATTGTTTTTCTCTTCTGAAAAGATGCTGCTTTGGCTGTCTATCAATAGGTACAGATAGACCAACAGACAGCCCATACCACAATTCAGTTATGTCTCTAAATCTTTTTGGCAATGCATAATTTCAAGATTGATTAAAAAGAAATAATAAAAGACTACCTGTCTTTATTCACAATAACAAACAGTAAAAATAACACATATAAAAAACAATAACAATTTGTAAATATTTATAAAAAAACAAATAATATATTGAAAGCACATTCTTATATGCACAAATCCCTGTATAGAATAAATAGTGGACTGTATTTGCATGGATGGTGTAACTATTATGCCATCATTTTCCCTACCAAAAAGCTTGGGATTGTCCTTCATTTTGATTTTTATAATGTTGTCATAACTAAGGTTAGAAACGTTGGCGTGCGATGAAGGCTTCCCTTGTATGCATGTATAAATACATGTAGGTCGATAAAGGTGTATTCCATTCGCCATTCTAATGCTGTATTTGGTAGCAGTGCTTTAAACTGGGTGGCAACTGCTGTCACAACTACACACTTGTTTTTTGTCATTGTTTTCTACATTTTTACTTTCGGTTTTGATTTTATAAGGGACTGAAACGGTATTTTAATCTTCTAAGTTCTGAACGAATCTCTAGCTATCGGTGCACTTGGATGAAAATCGTAAAATGCGGAGATTATTTTTTTAAGATAACTTCCGGTTCTGGACGCGGGCGGGTTTCCGGTTAATGCGGGCGGAGGAAATTTTTTTTTCTTTTTGAAATAATTTTACGTGCGGGCGGTCCTTATTTTCAAAGTTACAGTCCAAAGAACAAGAAATTAATTCTGTGTGGCCTAGGACTTAAGTTTGGGAATTTGTTTTTATGGTTATTTTTTTTTATGTTCTTTATGTTTTCGAAAAACAGATTTCGTAAATTATCTTTATTTGTACAATTAAGGACAAAGTGAAATTCATCTAAAAAATGTAGCAACATTTACAAAGTCTTTCTGGTATAGGAATTTTTCTTTCAAATAATTTTCTTTTTTTAAATTTGTCTTAAGTTGACTATAGAGATAGAGTTTGGAGTCTTCTGTTAAATTATTCAGTTTATCAAGATAACGCTGTACATACTATTCTTGGATAATTTTATTTAGTTCTTTTTTAGTTTGATATTTAATTTTTGAGTAGTGTCTATCTGCATTAATAAACTCCTCAGAGTTGAGATTATTTCTTTAAAAACACTTAGGTGTACCATGAATAGTTACCATTTTCATGTATGTCTTTCTTAACATCATAAGCTTCTTTTTGTAAAGGATTATTGTTCAAGGAATACAATCTAGCAAAGTATAAAAGACTGTTTTTTAATAAAAATACTAATAGGTAGACGTCCCAATTTAGTTCTTGCAGAAGTATTGCAAGCTGTCTTTTTTATTCCAAGAATTGTTTTACAGAATTTTGTATGAATGTTTTCAATAAATGATTTATCTTCTAGTATGGTAAAATCAAATTCTCTAGTTTTACCCGTTGCTCGGTTATTAGCTCTGTATTAGTGAATATATTTATCAATGTATCAAATAATTTACATGAGAGTTCCAATGGAACATTATAAAAGTTTGAAAAGTTTTTTTCCTAATTATTAAAATTACCTTTAAAATCAATAAGGGATCTATTACATCTGCTAATTGTTTTTCAATTGAAAAAAATAAAGCAGGAGAATCAGAAACCTTTTTTGGAATGTAATGATTTTATTTTTTGGCATTAACAGTTAATTGCCGATTAAAGCGATATTTTTTAGGCTTTTTTAAGAGCATTTCGTAAACTTTTTGGAGATATAATATAATTAGGTCATCTGCAAAGCTCAAACTGGATAAATATGTATATTTAAGAGATAGTTGATCACATGTTTGATCAAATATAGCTTGTATATCATTAATAAAACAGTTAAATAAGGTAGGACTAAGGCTATCGCCTTGTTTTACTCCTCTTTCAATGGAGAAAAGGTTTGAATATCTATTATATATTTTAATTGCAGACTTGTTCGAAGGAAACATATTTTTAAATGGTTTCAAAAAGTTTCACTCCTGTGTTATTGGACATTAGTTTGTAAAGCATTTCTTCATGACAAACACTGTCAAATGTTTTTCGCAGATCTACAAAGCATGAATAAATCTGATATTTTTTAGTAAACAAATATTGTGTTACCAATGTTTTAAGAATAAATAAACTATCAGAAGTTCTGTGGTTCTCTCTAAACCGAATTGTTGTCTAGATAAGATATTTTCATAATGTTTTACAAATCTTTTGTTTACTACCTACTAAAAAGTTTTGCAATGCTATTTTGTAATGAAATACCTCTTATTATTCAAGTTAAACTTTTCCCCAGATTTGTGAATAAGAATTTAAAATTACTTACTCTAGATATTTTCCAGATTGTAATATCAAGTTAAAAGGCTCACCAATTGACCTTCCTGTAGCAGTATAGCTTTGTTTAATGATTTCATTACATATGAAATCAGGGCCTGCACTTTTATTACATTTTAACAATTTAATGCATTTATTAACCTTCTGATAGAGTGAAAATATGTTATCTCATTATTTTTTATAAAGTTTTTATAATTGCTTAAATGTTTTTCAATATCATTCTTCAGGTTATCATTACATTTCTCACTTATTCCATGTAGTTTGAAATGTACCATAATGTCTAAAATTATTATTATCAAATATTTCATTACTTTTGTTATTATTACAGTTATCCTTTCTATGTAATAAATTAATAATTTTCCAATATTGTTTAGGGTCTTCTTCCTTCCATTTAAGAAGGTTATCAAATATATCAATTTTAAATTTATATGTTTTATTCTTCACTAATCTTTTAAAATTTGTACATTGTTTGAAGTAGGAAGACATTAGATGATTATCATATGGTCTCTTTTTTTTTATCTTATTCCAATTTTAAAACAGTTTTCTTTAAATCTCTTACTTCGGAATCAACCCAAGACTTCGGTTTGTTCTTGAAATATCTAAAACCTGAAAAAAAAAGAATATTATTAAAAAGATCCATGTCAGTCAAGACATAATCCATTTGCTTTAAAACTATTAAAATTACCAATCATATCCCCTACAAAACGAGCATTAAGTATTCGGACCTGGGAGGCAATACATATCTTAAAGTGTCTGACCCTGTGCATTTAAAATTTTATCAACAGAATATCTTTTCAATTTCCTATCAGAAGAGTGATTATCTGGTAAAATATCTTTCATGTATTTGGTCTAATTATTATCATTTTGGATAAAGTTAACCCTATTGGATATTCGACAGTTTAGATCACCCATAATAAGTATATTACATTGATGAAATTTTCAATATCTCAGTTTGTAATTGATTAAAATCATCATTATAGTAAGGCGAATTTAAAGGAGGAACATAACAAACACAAATACATAAATCATTTGAAAAACTGAAGAATTATTTATCTAATTTGAACCACAGTCTATTTTCTGAGTTAGATATATCATTTACAATTTGTATTCCTTTATGTAGTGTGTTTTTATATAAAACTAAAATTCCTCCACTAAAAAGTTTTGACCTTTTTTTTCTTTTTCTGTATTTCTAAAAGAAGGAAAAAATTAGGTATATGGAAATTAGAGTCAGTACTTTTCCAAGTTTCTAGTAATATATTTATGTCATAATTTAACTGGTTTAAAAATGTTTCATCATTATCTTTTTTTCCCAGACCCTGAACATTCCATGAAAATACAGTAAGGTCGTTTGTTATAAACCTAGAATTATTCATTCTTATATTTACATACAAGTAAGATGTTAAATGAAGAAATGGTGCTAAGTATAAGCATATAAATTCTCACATATCTAATATTAACACACATTATAAATAAGTTGTACTGATTAAGTTATTAAAAATTAATATTTATATAAATCAAATAAAAAACACAATTTTAAAGAGAGATAACTCAAAACTGCTTCAAATGTCTCTATTTTTTATTTCATTGAAAAAAAGAACAATAACAACACTGTAAACACTATAAGCTATACATTCCAAACATATTCATAAGCCTGTTATTTCTAAGCTAGCCCTAAAGTAATTCTGATTAGTTTGATGTTGATATCATTTCCTGATCTGTTGCGGGCCATAATAAGAGTTTCGCTGATAGTAGGAGTTTTTCAATTGTTTGGATAATTCGAATTTGAATACGATCTGTCATAGTTGTTCTGTAGATAAGGCTGAGCTGGTTCTTGGAAGGTATGGGTTCTAAACTGCTGATTGAATCTAGATCCGTCAACCCACGATTCGAGATGTGCATTGTTTTGATTCCTCTTTTTGTAGTCGTGCTTAACAGGCTCACTTTTCACACCAAAAAGTGGGTTAATGACCTCTTTTATATTTCTAATGTATTGTCCAATTCCTATCTTAGCATTAGATGTATCCCATCGTAAAAATGTTTGAACTAGAAGTTATACAATTAATGACTTTGATAAAGGTTGCTATCATGATTTATGAGCCAAAAAATAGTCCCCGAGCCGCTAGGCGAGGTAAATATTCATTTGTGAGGCTGAGAAATCCTGTAATTAAATGAATAGAATTTTGCGTGTTTTTGATTGGTCAAAAAACAACTTTCGGGTCACGATAAATCGCAACAGTACTAAAATTACATATAATGTTTGTACGCTGCACGATTCCGCTGCATAGTAGTCAAGCGGAATTCGATATCGACCTGGTTTTTATGTTTTAGCCAATCAGAATAGCCGTCTTAATAAATTCATTCGTCCAATCAAATCGATTGTATTGTATTGTCCACAATTCATTGACGTCTGCTACACATACATCGTGCGTGAACAATAAATGGGAGAAACGTCGGCTCTGCGATTGATTGATTTATTTATACTCTTCTCAATATTTAAACTAGAATTTCAGGATTATCAGCAAATTGATATCAAAATGCAGTAATAAATAAAAAATATTATTGGTAACTAGCATTACAACAATTACAAAATGTAAGCAGGTTCTGTAGTACGGAAAGCGCGAGGTATCTTCATAGTTCAGACTTTTGACTTCATAGTTCAGACTTCTGACTTCATACTTCAATGTAAAAACTTATTGTTTCATACTTCTGACTCAAAAATGTATACTCACCTCGCCCAGCGGCTCGGTAAATATTACATTTTCTCTGGCTGATAAATCCTCATAGCGACCTATATCAAAGTCATTAATTGTATAATAGCGATCGTATATCAAAGTCAGTAATTGTTTTATTACATGAATAAAATCACCATCTTCCTTCTTTAGAAAAACAGAGGATGCTTACATTTTGTAATTGTTGTACTGCTGGTTACCATAAATATTTTCTGTTAATAATGCATTTTGATATTGATTTGGTGATAATCCTAAAATTCCAGTTTCATCACACTTTAGTATATTATAAAGAGTATAAATAAATCGATAATTTTATTCTGACATTTTTAAAATAGTATTATTTATAATAACAGATGATTCAATGACCTCTAAAATTGAAATTTATAGCTATGTTGGAACAGTCCTGTTTTTAGAAAACACGCAAAATTCTATTATCTAATAATTTTAACCATCTTTGTGCCATGGGCCAATTTTGGGCCACTTATTTTATACTACGTTCAATGCAATAGGGCCAATGTTACGTTGCTAATGCTAAGCAATTCCCGTCTATGACGTTGTTTTTCCCGCGACGTCTGTCTTTCAAAGTGCGCGAAATGTTGTCGTCTGTTAAATTAATTGGCGTTACGTATTCGTTATTGTCCCTTATTACCAAATACAGTTAATTATATATGACATTTTTGAGTGTGATTGAGTAAACTGCAAGTACAGATACACGGAAATGCGGGTCAATTTCAATAGGAAAATCTACGGAAAACCTTTTAGATTTCATCATAAATATTTGAGTTTGATGAAAAACGTGTACATTGTTCTCGTCGGTATGTTGGTAAACCAGTATACCCACCACTTCTACGAAGTGGGGGTATAGTAAATGTCTGATGCTGTTGTATAAAGGACAGGAAAAAAGAAAATATATGCTTGTTTCAAGACAGCCACATCGACAGTTTGTCTTAGACGAATATTAAAGTTCGCTCGAATCCAGTCTGAATTGACAAAAATTGTCTGTTTTCCTATCGATGATCAGGGGTTTCTCCGGGTACTCCGGCTTCGCCCCCGAATTTAAACTGAACGCCGTGATATAGCTGAAAAATTAGGGAAATTGGCATGAAATACAATTTTATCAAACAAATAACCTATCGGTTTCTCTATACTCACAAAGTAGTTTCCGAACTTGCCTTGCATAAACGTGTTCATTTTCTCATTTTCATATTTGCGTTCTATATCATATTTAGCATTGCTCGTTTGGTCCTCAGAGGGATTTGCGTTCTATATCATATTTGGCATTTCTCGTTTAGACCTCAGATGGATTGTGTTCTATATCATATTTGGCATTGCTCGTTTGTTCCTCAGATGGATTTGCGTCCTATATCATATTTGGCATGGCTTGCTTGGTCATCAGAGGCTCTGTCAAATTTGTTTGTGCAAGAAGTAACTCTCTGGCTAACTTTATAGAAGTAAAGAAATTTTCGCAAACTACATGATAATAGTTATTTAACAAGTTTTAAAATTGCAGGGTTTTAATAAATGAGGTCCTATTGTGGTGTCAGGCGGAATAGGGTTGTATCTATTAACAATAGTATTATACATAAAACCCATCACAGATTCTGAGATTAGACATAATTTTAACTTTAAGCCTAATTTAGCAGCCTTTGATGAAAATGACTGAAGTAGTAGGATGAATCATGTTTTGATTCATTAGATCATAATATTTCAATTCACAAAAACCAGAATCAAATCACTTATTAAATTAACTTTCAAGCCGACCCCACCCATCAAAATCGAATGATCGTTTTCTATCTAATATGCCTCTTATTTGAAATTGGAGTTTTTTATTGTTGATTCAGACAACCGGCATCTCTCACTACAATATATAAATACAGTGTGAAGAAGTGAGTCATGCACACGGGCAAAAATAATATAACACACGTAGTTTTAAAATATACTTATTTGTGGTACAAATGACGTCACATCGTATTACACTGTATGCGCAACGTTGAGAAAATTTTGTTTTATGTAGTTTATTAAACAAGTACTGGACAATTTCTCAAAATCTTGCTAACTTAATTATTTGAGTACTATCTAATATAATTTAACCCGCCCCAACCCACCCCGCCAACCCGAAAACTCCAAGAACTTTTTTAGACACTATTGTATAACAATATAGAATAATCAGAGGAGCGATTATTCCGTCCGCTTCCTTGTTGTAACATAAGCGAAATTTTTCAGTTGCATACGTATTTCAGGAAATTCCTAATGTTTACTTGGTTTATCTCAATCTAATGAAAATAACATTTACACGCAGCGGCAATTAGAAAAGGGTTTAGAATGTGAAAGATTTAATTTTACTTAGATTGGGTTTATCTCTGCCATCTTTCAATTTTTAAATACATAATACTCACTGTAGTTGTGTTTAAATCGCAATTTTGTATTTTAAAAAAAATTCTCTTGAAATGTATTTCACAAATTTGCAAATTTGTTCAACTTTGTTGAAAAGATGTTGATAAAAATTTTTTTTTGGCCAGCAGTGAGGCTCAAACCTGCAACCTCAATGTTGACAGACTACGTGATCTATGGTCGAGGAGGCCTTGGTGGCCGAATGGTTAATGTAGCTCTTCTACTATTTATTATGTGGTCTGTCAACACGTATTGAGGGTTTGGGTTCGAGTCTCACTACGGGCAGGGTGTATTCGACTCCAATTTTAATTGACAAGATTTGCTAATTTTCCTATCGAAGCTCGGGAATTTCTCTGTGTACTCCGATTTTCTCCACACGGAAAACAGGACGCCATGTTGTAGCTAAAAAAAATTGCTGAAAGTGGCGTTTAACATAAAACACAGAAAAAACTATAGTAATTGACTACATTAACCATTCGGCCAACGAGACCCCCGTTAATTGTCATCCAAAAAATAAAGTGAGGACGCAAGAAAAAACATGAAAACCAATACATACCCCAGAATTTGTCAAGAGATGGAATAAAAACTAATTAGTAGTTATCATGCAATCCAGGAAAAGCACGCATATTCTAAATTTCATTAAATTACCGATAAATGAATTTAGAATAAAACATGTAATCTGGAGAATGAATAAAATAAGCACAAAATACATGTATGTATGTTTGGACCTTATAATGCCATACTTTATTGCCAGGTATGATACAAGTAAGGAATGTTTTTCTAGTTGTTTGTACACTTCTTTCTGTAACACAAGCACTTTAAAAAAAATTATACTACTATACGACATCGCCTATAGCTGTTTAATAATGCATTGCGCCAATAATGTTTTATGGACTGATAAATTCCAATTCATCAATATATGGTGTCACTGAACACAATCTCAACGACGTCACTGAACACAATCGCCCTTCACAACAACGTCTAAATACATTCGTGGCATTGAATGTAGATTTTGATTGAATTCTTATAGCACTGTAGTATACAATACATCTATATGTAGCTATTAATACACAAATGTCATAAAACTGGCAATTGTTGGTTATCTACGAAAGCCCAGAAGGCTCATTCGAAATTCGAAATTCGAGATTCGAAATTCGAAATTCGAAATTCAATATAGTTATAACCAATCAGATTGCGTGTGACATAATCGTCTACCAATCAGAATAGTTCTTATATATTCGAAATTCGAAATTCGAGATTCGAGATTCGAAATTCGAAATTCGAAATTCGAGATTCGAAATTCGAAAATCGAGATTCGAAATTCGAAATTCAATATAGATTTAGCCAATCAGATTGCGTGTGACATAATCTCTACCAATCAGAATTCCTTGGTTATATCGAAACTACATAAAATTTGGTTGAGTAGTTTTAGGGGAGTTTATGCGAAAACCATGATTATTGAGGATTACTGAAAATTCCTAAGTTCAAAGAGCCATAACTACCATATAAATTTAGGAATCAACAATTCCTGATAATATGCACTACATATATGGTGTACTAGTTACATACCAAGTTTCATAAAATTTTGTATAGTACTGAGTAGTTTCAGAGAATTTGTGCTGACAAGATAATTAATGGGTATTTTCAGCACATTTCTAAGTTCAAAGGGCCAAAATAAGCCAGTGGCGGATCCAAAATTTCGAAAAGGGGGGCACTGACCGGCCAAGGGGGGCCACTTTGGTCATGCTTCAATGATTTCCTATACATCCAACCAAATTTTTCCGTCAAAAGGGAGGGCCCCCTCTGGATCCACCCCTGATAGCCCCCCCCCCCCCCACACACACACACAAAATTCCGTTGTAAATGTACATTTTGTAAAATCAAGATGTTATTGTAAACTGAATTCATTTGATAAAATAACAAATAAAGCTTATAAATTTGATTTTTTTTAACAAAACCATGTTGAACAAGTCATTCGTTGACAAATATGTCGACTGTTAAAATACCAAATAAACATAATAGCACGTGGCTACGTTTATATAAGAATTATTCTGATTGGTAGACGATTATGTTACACACAATTTGATTGGTTATAACTATATTGAATTTCGAATTTCGAATCTCGAATTTCGAATCTCGAGTCTCGAGTTTCGAATCTCGAATCTCGAATTTCGAATTTCGAATCTCGAATTTCGAGTTTCGAATCTTGAATCTCGAATTTCGAATATCGAATGAGCCTTCTGGGCTTTCGTAGTTATCACATGCATTATATAATAACGAGTTGAATGAATGCACTTTAACAACAGAGTAAGTAACTCTTCATAATCCTTGCTTGTGATCATCATTTCGACAGTTGTTTGATATGTTAGATATACAATACAATTATGGTACATTTACTGGCCGTAATTCTTTTGCATATTTATTTCCTTGTTACTAGAAAAGCATTATCGGTAGATTAAGCTGTCAAACCACTATAATAGTAATCTTTCATAAGCCTTGTTATTTTGTTTATTATAGTATTAAACAATGGGTTTTAGGAAATTATCAATGTGTAAACTCCGGCGACTCACTCACAAACTAAATAAAGTCCAAAGGACTTTATGTCAAGTTTGTGATGGACTAGCCGGAGTCTGCACATAGATAATTTCCTTAAACCAAGTGTTTAATCCTAATAATTCAGTGAAATAACCCTTGCGATTTTTAAAACAGCACAAAACAGTTACCGAAACCCATCTAGACTCAAAACGTACCTAGGCAGGAAAGCGTAGGGATATGAAAAACATAGTACCAAAAGAATCGCGGTTCTGTAGATAGAAATAAAACCAAATGAAACACTAAATTGTATTTATATTATATTTTGTCTGAAATCTCAATCGGATTCAATTGGAAATCATTGCGGCAGAGCGAAAACATTGTCCCCTCTCCCTGATGATACGCTAGGAGGACGCCATCTTGTTTACATTGGGTACTGAAAGTAGTCCGCTCAGAAGAAATATCGATATATAAATTATCTGAGATGACGCCATTTAAGTGTTTTTATCAAATTAAAACACTTAATATAAATAAATTACAGCATGAATAGAATTAATAGGGTTAATAATAAACACAGAACCCGCTTTGACGTCACAATAAGAATTCCGTTTCAGTTTCAGACTGCAACAAATCTTATGATCTCTATATTTGTTTGCTTAACATGTACGTATATTAAATAAAATGACGAGCATATATGTTTATGTCAATTTTATTTGCTTTAACATACTGTATTGGGATATATCTTACTAGTATAAAAAACAATAATACCATTAGAAATTTTAAAACATTTGTTAGACATAGATTATTACAATTGGGCTCTATGAGAATTAGAGCATGGTCAGTCCTTATATTTGTCTTCATTTTATACCTCGCTATCGCTCAGTAAAAAATATTGAAAAATATAAGGTCTAATCATGTTTTGATTCGCAAACAGCCCACTTGCAATAATCTATTTCTTAATTCGCAACCTATTGTTAATTTCGACTCTTACATTCTATACTTAACTTCTAACAGTTATAACTATTCTTTACAGAATACATCAAATTAGCATAAATATATCTATGTGTTTGGATTATATCGTTGGATGCAACAAGTACAAATAACTTTTAATATACAAAATACGATAGTTTTGCTGTTATTACTGATTTTGTTTGACTGGTAACGCCATCTTACTATTAATGAAATTTAAGAATATTTTCAGAAAGATCGCACTTTCTTCCTTTCCACTGCGTTTTCAGAACGTACATTTCCATTAAGAATACAGTACACAGCACTGGTTCAGTAATTGTTCCTAAAAAGACATATGCTTGGTTAAAATGGGTATTCAACGAGTTATTCGTCAAGGAGTGCTTTGAACTGTCAGATAAGTTTTATACAAGTACATATAAAATTTAGACAACTTTATTGTTTATCACACAGACTAAATACATGTCAAAGCTGTTTTATTGTTTATTTAAAACCATGTATGTCGTGTATTATGATTTTGTTTTCCAAACAAATAGTTGGGATACCACTGCCACGAACTTTGCCTTCATGTCGACTTTTTCTGTATTCATTTGCGTCAGAATTTGTAATTATGACTGTCATATGTGCTTACAAAATAAATAAACGCCTTCGCAATCGTTTAAGTTCAGCCTTCGCAATTCAGATGATGTGCTATCATTGAATAAGTTACGTTGGTGACGCACTTATCAAATGCAATGACCGTTTGATCAATTATGTAATAAATGTATTTCTAAAAATATTTAAAGAAGGCTGGTTAAAATCGTAATTATAAGACCAGCTGGTAGCTTTGCTCTCTCAGAGATAAATGTAATATTTTTTTCGAAAAGAATTAGTAATTTTCTATCCAGAAAATTTAGTTAGAAAAACAAAACTCAAGAATATCCCGATAACTTTGGAATAAATAAGTACTGTATCCATGTTCTGTTGTCATGTTCCCACAAATGACCGGGCAAATCAGAATTTGATTGGTTGATTAAATATTCGCTCTACGTCCAGCGGTCAAATGTTTCACGACAACAACAAGTTTGCAAACAATATACAACGAAGAAAACGGGACGTATCTACGGAAGCAAGATTTTAACTACCACTGGAAAAGATATAGAGTATGAGAAAACGGAGAGTATGAGAGAAATTGCGCCTTTTGTTCTAACTAAAACGAGGCTACTCTATATAAAAAAGGCGCGTTGCACACTTCAGACCATTAAGTACCAACTATGGTTTCCGTATTAAGACATGACAATCCCTATCTACTGTCCGTTTCGGGTCGCGCTGGACAGTGCTGTTGGCCAAACAACTGGAACTAAGTTCCAGGATCAGGATTAGAATGTTTAAGAGTTATCTCGTTTCCTCGTAGCTGACAATTTACCTTTTTAACTGAAAGATTATTAATATTTCATTTCCAATTAAAATATATTCTTGTATAAGTAGATATATTAAAGATTTTGTTGAATGTTTCAATTAGCAAAAACTTTCATTGAAAAAGCAATGCTGCACTGCGCATGTTTAAAAAAAGAATTGTAAATTAACATTGTTGATACTCAAATCAACATTTTGAATATTTGAAGGTGCGAACCAACTAACAAGTACAAAATATATAACGAAGATATTCTCATTCAGCTAGCCCTTAAAATAAACTAGTATCAAACTGATTTAACTAAATAAATAACAAGCAATACGTTACCACAATTTATTTACACGCAACTAACATTACCGGTATATTCCACGATTTATCAAACTATTAAACAATCTACATTTTCTGGTACATGGACTATACTCAAATACTTACACGAGTGCACATGTAAAAACGTTTTAGGCCATTCAATGAAATCGTCTCCACCTTCTGCACTATTCTCGGGATACTTGATTCTGCATGAGTAATGACCTTCGTCGACCTTTGTCGTTGACAGTATATTCAGTGATGGATATTTCAGGTTTCCGCCCCTATACTTGTCTTTTGAGCTTTCGTTTACACCTATAATGGTTTCTTGTAGATCTCCTTCTTTTACCCAGTAAACGCTTGCTCCAACTGGCAACGGTACAACAATCTTACAGTCTAGTGTACATCCATCTCCTTCTTTTACTTCAAATGAAGGCTTTAATTCTATCCTTGGAAATTCTATAGAAAAATGGTTATGCTTGATATTTGTGTTCAGATTAGATGTGAATTTGAAGAATACGAATTGTAAGCTGACATAGTGTTTGGTCGTAATAACTTCGGTAAATACAACATAAGTCTTATTTAACATTATATAACTTAAATAACCAATTTATAAAAAAAGATAATAGTAATGGAAATTAATATATATATATATATATATATATATATATATATATATATATATATATATATATATATATATATATATATATTTCACAGTGTATGACATATAGCGAGTTATTTATAGTCATAAAATATGATGCGCTTTTATATATTTTGGAATTCTAATTATAATTTAAAGATGCCATGATTAATCATACTTATTAACAAAAACTATTTTCGTCTTGTAGGTTTCCCAATCCTTCAAAGTTAGCTTGCGCTGTGCAATAGCCTTCAGTCGATCCGAGTACGATGTGCCTTTCTTGTTGTGTTCTTCCATTCGACATAACAGCTTTCTTAACATGTTGTGTTTTTGGAAAAATGTTTGATTATCTATGACAAAACTTGACAAATGTTGCATATCATTTCTCGCAAGTCGTATACGCTCTATGTCATCTCCAATGTTTACTGCGCTGCTAGGAAAATCATTCCAGTTTCCTCCCCACGTCCCTTTGGTTGGAATGTGCTTGTTGTCTTTTCTAAGTTGTGCGTACAAATAGGTAATGTCACACAAATTACGGAGTTTTAATGACCTAATGTCTTGTAAACCAAGATCAAAAAGAACGTCGGCTAGAATGTCTACGATCACAATGGCCATTTTTGTGGCATTGAACTGTTCTTCTGTTATTTCTTTCTGCACGCAAAAATAGATAAGCAATATTAATACTATTATATATTTTAGTAATTTTGAAGAATGTAAATGATGTAGGACACATTTATCTTCCAAAAGCTCATCATTTCTTTATAGTTTTGTTTGTGCTTCAGGATATGAACATTTTCTTATTATTAGTCAACTTGTTACTTACTAGCCACTTCTTAGTAATGGCGAAATTACTATTAAAAGTACTATTAAAATCTTCATTATATTAGCTTCAGGTTAAACCTTTTGAAACACAGAAAAAAAATTGTCATTTGAAATTGACAAAAAAAATGTTTCAGGACATAAAAAGATAAAACTATTTAAAAACATAACTTCTTGATATCTATGTAGTCTATAAGATTTCCATATAATGTTTTTGTATATTTAAGTGAATACACTTAGCCAATTAATTTTACCGAAAAACAACATAAATACCAATTCAGTATGTCCATTCCAGTCGTAGTATACTTCGTCTGCGTCATGTGGCGCGCCATGTTCTTCACAAAAGTATTGACTGTGTGGTTTGATGACCTTCCAATCAACCATACCATCCAGTGTTTCATAATCGGTGTATTTGCACTTGACTTTAAGTTTGTAGGAAATAACCATACTCTTACTCTCATTTGTTAACTGCTTAATGCTTTCTACAATGAATTCTTTTATATCGTTGTACGAACGCTTCTCGTTTTCGCCCCATTTCCAAATCTGAACTTGAATGACGTTTTTGTAGTGTGCAATTAACAACTTTTCACAACCGGTATCTTCTATATTGAATATTCCAATGTCTCGATAAAATGCTTGTTGTTTTCCGTTGGCTGTCGGATGTGGACCCTTTGCAATAGCAAAATTGCGTATGCATGCTGCCATCAATTGAGAAAACAAGCCTGGCGGAAGAAATTCAAATTCAAGACAAAGACATGACGATTTTGATTTGCAGCGATAGAATACCTCTTCTATTTTGTTTACAGCTATTGTTTTAATCATACCTGGTAGGTAATAATCTACCTTATCTTCAGATTTTGCGGACCTTGGTTTAGCACGGACTATTAAGTTGAATTTTTCCATAATATCTATAATCTGTTCTTTATTTTTCCTTATACTAGCCGATTGGTTTTTGAAAATTTCATCAATCATTTTATGGGGAAAATATCCATTCTGGCGTAGTTCTTGCCATTCCTTTTGATTTCCAGAGCTTTTTCGAAACTTGTCTGCTGATAAAACACATTTGATCGCATCAGCTAACCATTGCAGATCCAATATGATAATATCTGGAAGATCTTTATCGTATATCAAGTTACCAATATCATGGTGATGGTTAAGAAAATCTTCTATCTCATTGTCATCAACGATTGGAACATACAAAGTGGACGCAAACTTTTTTACATTGCGTTTAGATACAAAAGGATTACCAGATTTAAACTCTTTGTGAAGTTTAACCTCCAGATGAATCCAGCGCATTGGGATTTGTTTGTTCCAAATAGATGTGGTCTTTGCAACATCAATTATATATCTTCTAATGTCGTCAAAAATATCATCGTGATCTTTAGTGTTTGAAACAACGGACAATTTCCTGATGTGTTGTTGCATGTCATTATTTGTCACCACTGTGTTTACACAGCTTTCTAGACATGATAGACACTCCTCAGAGCTATCCTTTAAAAGAATCAAAGTACTTATGTGCACAAGTTGAATGCGTTATTAAAAGTACCTTGATTGATTGATTAAAGTCCAGCGAGCGGGAAATATTTCAACATAATTTGACTAAAACAAGTTAACAAGCAATGTTAGTTATAAACATTTTCACAAAGGTTCTTCCCCGATAAAACCTGGACGCCCTGATAAAGCTGAAACATTGCTGAAAGTGGGGTTTAAAGTCACTCGAAATTTATATTTTTTTCCGTTTAAGGTATTGTTATAAACACACATTGTTATATGAAAACAAAAATAAAAAATAAGTCATATTAAAAAACAATGGTTTTAGTTAAATACCTTAATAGCATACAAAGCATTAGAAAAGATATAAGCAAAGCTAATAATGATAGTTTTTAGTGTTATTGTCGTGCGAAATAGTCTTGTCATCTTGGGTTGGAAGAGCTAAATGTTAATTAAAGCGTTTGTAATACCTCAACTTCATCTTTATGTGTGCCAAATATCATAATTGGAGGCTCAAATGTTTCTTTCCCACAGCTATTCTTGATTTTGCAATGGTATCTAACAGCATCCAGCCAAAATTTTAATCCACCTATGAAAATTATACTGAGTACTTGATACGTAAATTGTATTGTGTTGTCCAAACAATGATCATAATGACGTTTTAGCTAGCTTCGGTAAGATTTTTTAAATTTGACCACTGGTCTAACAATAATGCTATAAGTTGAATTCACATGCATAGGGTAAAACTATACATGGTGTTATATCGAATAATAATGAATACCACTTAATACAGTAATTTTCACCAGATCATACAGTATATGAATAAATTAAGTATCACTTACATTTAACGACGTTAGTTTCAACGTCCTTTATAATTTCCTTTATGTTTACTATAAATACATAAATGGCTTCGTGCCCTAAGAAAGATATGTGATTGTTATAGTTCTCTTCATCTCCATCGACATCTAAAATTTCAACGCTTGCAATGTCACCTTGTTCAAGTTGTGTATCGACTACTTTATTAAAATCAGAAAGTAAATCAGCAGCGTGTACTGGTTCCTCATACATGTCTTCAGTGTTGTCAAATCTACGATGAGGATTGTTTTCCAAATTCTTTATGTTGATTCCAGATGTTGACGTTTTTTCAATATTTCCTGCTTGATCAGTTGTTTGATGCGGTGGTTTGTAATTTGCTATACATCCTCTAAGAAGCCGAGCATATATATAATCTTCATATGTTCGATCTAATTTCAAAAGAAACGAAAGCAATATTTCATACATACAAAGATAAAGGACATTACAACTAACAAAACTTAAATAATATAGGTTTACTTTGCCGCCAAATGTCGCAAAGTTGTTTCAGTTGGCGATTTCTTTCACTTTGTTCCGTAAATTAAATCACCCATGCGATCAACGAGGTTATTTTGACAGCACATGGTTTTATTTCTAACACTTTTTTGTGTGTAGGTCTTTTTTGTTTATGTTGCATGTGTATGTTTAATCTGATTAATCTGATCAGAAGCTGACATATGCATGTGTTGTTCGTGCCAGTTGATTGGGGGTATATCTACATGAAGTGGGTCAGACTTTTAATAAATTTAATAAAAACAACAATTAAATGTTCAGGAGTATGTTAAATTTTAGCCGTATTTGTCTGTACACTCATTCGATTATCTGTTATGAAATTGTTTCAGATTATAATTGAGTGTCATTTTTGTTTCTGATCATAGCCAATCCAATAGTATCATTATTTACAAACCTGCAAGAAATTATATAAACATACCTGAATCAAATAACCATTTTCTGTCATCAGCATTAGCTCTGCATTTCAGATTATGGAAGACGATTCCATTAGTGGTAGTGACATCTGTCAAATTTTCCTTTTACAGTCGCCTGACGAAGCAAGATTTGCCTGACTTTTGCTTGCCAATAACAAATATACGAATCTTTTTCTTCTTTTCGAAGCCTTCTTGAAGGCATCTGTGGTATATGCTAAGAGAATGGCGGTCGTGCCGTCTAAGTTGTCCGGGGATTAAATTCTGAGAGCTTACTGAACTTCTTTCAGTACTCTATTGAAACACAGCAATTATATTTTCAATGTACAATATGTGTGAAAAGTATGTAGAAATTTACAAAACGTAAAAAAGCTTGGGAGCTTGTTACCGAGTTGTTGTTGCTAATCATTTACTATTAATTAACGTAGTAAACTTTGAAGTTGCATGTTTGTGTTTTAATAGACAATGATGCCGTTCGCATGTAGAAGATGCTCTGACTTCATACCGCCCCCCCCCCCCCCAAAAAAAAATAAATTCTGGACGATATGAAAACGTAAATTCGCTGAACGTGGCGGTTAGCACTTTTGATAAAGCGATACAATTTGGCATCTCAAATTATTTGTCACTATATATCCTTACTAAAATGGTAATATCTTCAACATATTATTTTTTGGTTTTAGCGTGATGAGTTTAATAAGATTAAACGCTCGTGTGACATAGTTACAAATTTTATATTGGTACATGTAGCTGTGTTGGCATTATGTGAACATATTTATGTCACATCTTGCTATTGACAACATAATTGCTAGAATGATAAAAATCTGTGTATGCTTAAAGACATTCTTGTAGATATATTTGCAGATTTGCAAATACTAACAAACACACAGTCTTTATCTAGTTATCGTTAACAAATTATCAGTTAACTATAATAACATTTTTTGTTACAAAACAAAACCAAAAGTAATTATATAAAATAATAACTAAGAAAACTAGCAAATAAAGCCGAACTAGCAACATTAGCCAAGTCAAGGGACAATTACAAATCCGGATATTAACAAATATATACGGCGCAGCAAAAGACCCCAAACAAAAAACAGAAAGTGAGCAACCCGAATCCAATAAAACAATTGGGCATTGAGGTGTTCCGGACGAGTAAGCAGTACCTGTCTCTAGTTAGACACCCAATAAATGACTCATTGTCTAGCAAAATTAAAATTCAGTAATAGGAAACACTACCTATGATTAACAGACAACTATATAAGAGCGCATTAAAACATATACAAAATATTATTTACACTCACGCTATTTCTGTCCAAGAAAATGTTGTCTGATTCAGAATCATATGCTGTAAGCGAAAACGGACTATTAATCGTTTTCATATGTAGTTGCAGATATTTAAGTGGCTAGCGGTATCATTTTAAGTTTCATTGGATATCTGTTTTATTCACTTTGAGTCGTCCTTGTAAAATACGTGTGTTTACTGGTTATTTATTTACAACTTAAAACAATCTGCACTTTGTAATATGTCCACTATAATGTCATTTCCTTTTACAAAATAAATACGCTAGATGTGATGGAGGACTATTTTGTATGCAGTCGATCACGTATGAAACCATTTTCAGATCTTTACGATTATGTTGCTTTCAGTGTAAAAGAACACATATGTTTACATAAAAATTATTTTCCCTTCTTTAAATTCACTTACATGTATCTTCGTCACTATCGCTAGTTAACAAGGCTGACTGAAACAAAAAAGATATAATTTGGGTAATTGTGTGATCGAGTGTTATATTAATTTTTGATACTTCCAAAATTGTGTATTTCTATAGTCATTTAGACATAATAATTTCGTCCAAAGACATGTGAATGTTGAAAGTAATTTAAGACATTAATCCCAAATGGATTATAACTTGATATACATGATGAAGGTATCTATAGACATTAAACATACATTATTAACAACGACAAATTTCTTTGTCGCAATTTTTGTCTTATGGAGTAGTGTGTTCAAAATGCTGGCAAATTAAAATTTTATTGAGCTTATGTGGACCATGACAATGTATTGTTTGTTTAATAATTTGAGATTGCAAAAACGACAATTAACCCGCAAATAAGGCATTCTAGCTTTTGTCAGAAATCAGCCATTGTTCTGTTTCTAAATCACTAAGTAATGGCACAAAGGAAAATGCTACTAATGCAAACGTGAAGACTAGGTTAAACACCCTCAAATATAAACAATGGCAAGAATTGTCAAAATGTGTTTTAACCTACCATTCCGGTACAAGCGTAAGCGTAGTCATATTGGTTTCCGTGAATACTGACTACAAAATAAAAATGAATTTAATAGGGTATTTGTTCGAATAAGTGTGATTGCCGGTAAATTTCATTGTAGTTTATTACTCATATATAAACGCTACAAGCGTTATTTTTTTAGTTGATGAAAACTTACCTCATATTAACGCATTAAATAGCAGTTTAGAATTTCTTATAATCAAATTACCGAAATATTAATTTCGTCGTCCCGCTGTAAAAATGAACAATCTCACATCCATTCAATTTTTCTTTTTGCTATTTAACTCTACCAATTTCATGCCTACGTTTTGGACAATAAACTATGGTGTATATTTCACATAGATTATATAACTAAATATGAGTGTTGCGCATGTATATCAGTGTGTACTAATCGTGAATATTTATAATATGTTAAATAAAAACACAAAAACTCTAAAAGATAAAGAACAAACCATGACAAGCAAACGGTCATGCACACATTTATATAGTTCAGTGAAGAATTGTTCATTTACCTTTGGTAGCATTCCGTCGTGTGTAAAGCATTTCTTCGTATTCTTCGTATTCTTCATCCGTCACATCTAAATAAGATGAATATTAAAAACAAGAATTTCTTTATAAAATTTGAAAAGTCTTTACAGTCGTTCATTTAGTTTACATTATCGCCTTTCAATGACACTCTATTTAGACTACGAATAAACTATATTATTATTCAACAAACCAACTAATGTCAAGTTTGTTTACTTGTAACCCGAATTCAATAACTTTATGCACAATATTAACTATCAGCAAATATATATACATTATATATACATATATACATTAAAAACCGGCTAAACTAAATGCAGTCAACAGTTATTAAAGCATTTAAGCAATTACCATAATTATTACCTTGTCTTATGTCTGTCTGTAATATAAATTTGAAATGTGTTTTTGGATCTATCTAGCACCAATATATTTATTCGTATGAATTGTGATGTAATAAAGGTATATGGCCCCTAATAAAGTCCTGACTATTACCTCATATTTGCTACATTCCACAATTTTATACATGCGGAAGATTCATTTTAAAAGACAAAAATGTATTTATTGTGTTTGATCTTATTTTTAAACGTTTTAACATGTATCACAAATAACACTTATAGGGCGGAAAATTCAGTCATTGAAATGAATAGTGTACAAGAAACTGCGTTTGTGCTTTTTATGCTACGATCGCGTATGCAAAAGTGCGTTTACCTTTCTCACACCACGCTCATGTCCTTCCTTACGATATTCAGCTTGATCACAAAAATATTTCATGTCTGCTTTACTCGGGGTAAATGACTGATCGAAGCCATTAACTTCTGTGTCATTTAAAAATCTTTTATTTCCAAAACCTGAAAATGCAATATAACACATAATACAACCTTAACAAAATTAACTATATATTTTTTAATCAAGATTTGTCCTAAATATAGCTGAAATCTGATCGCTGGACATCAGGCAATCAGCCAGTCACTGGATTAAGATTTAATCTTATCTTCTTACCAACTGTAGAAAAACTTTAGAATTCAAGATATCGAAATTACATCCTGGATATATGATAAAGGGAATAGTCGTTTTGACTGGGCTGGTGATATATTTGTATTAAAATATAGTCATACTTGGCTGGTGATAGAGTTGTATATTTACAGATAATAGTACAAGCTCTACATTATCACACATGCAGTTTGTGTTTAATTTTGTTGACATTAAGAATGAAATTTTGAAAATTAAAATTGCTCCATTACCAGAAATTGGAATAGTCGTTTTGACTGGGCTGGTGATATATTTGTATTAAAATATAGTCATACTTGGCTGGTGATAGAGTTGTATATTTACAGATAATAGTACAAGCTCTACATTATCACACATGCAGTTTGTGTTTAATTTTGTTGACATTAAGAATGAAATTTTGAAAATTAAAATTGCTCCATTACCAGAAATTGTATGAATAAAATAGCAAAAAAACTCAATAAACACCAAGGAAGAGCCAGTCTACATACAACGATAGAGACCTTCTTGCCCAGACTCGTAAGGGCCTAGTCTTGTATAGCAATAATACATTTAAAAGCTATCAGAAACATTAGAAAGTGCGAAGTGACCATTATGAAGGCACAACATTATTCTATGTGTTTAATTAAAGCCATCTTATTTAACCTTAAACGTAGTAGAATTATATTGCTGTTTGTTGCATAGTTAATATAATTTATAAGTACCTGTTTTATCACTTTTGGGTCTCGGTTTTTCCTTTGCCAACCTGACGGCATACGCTATAGATACATCAGGTGTGGTGTGCTCATGTGGAGCGCTGCGTACTAATTATGAAATAAACACACAAGTTGTAAATGAAATAAACATAGATGGCATAAATATACGTTGGTATATGTGAACTGTTATCACTGTCCAGTAAATTTCATCACAACCAGTGCAACATAGCAACGTCAATAACATTACACTGTGGCGTATCGTTCATTTACTTTAAACTTGAAATGACTTCCCTCCAGTTTGTTATAAACAATATAATAGTAACAATTTTATGCCTTCTTTTAAAGTTTCATGTTTATCATGAAGCGTCCCAGCTGTTTTCTGAAAATGTGCCTCGGTCAACGCTTTCATTCGTCATGAAACTCCAAAAGAGTGCTTTCAATTCGTAAATTAAAAATGAAAACAACCGTTACGTTAATCTTAATATTAAACACCATGCCAGCTAATAAGAAAGGACAAATAGTCATCAAACTCTTGGCTGGTAAAAACCGAAAAGATCACAAGACTTTAAAGTTATATTATGCACTTAGCATTTCATTCAAAATAGAATTCAATATTGATGTATCAGTAAAGAATCAATCAAATGAATTTTATTCGTTTTACTTTGTTTTCTTCTCTTATAATAGTTGGATATATGTATTCCATAGTTGTCACAAACGTAAAACGGTCGAGTTATCTATCTTAGGCCGAGTTGTTCAGCACCCAAATTTGTGAACATAAATAATCTATTTCTTAGTGCGGTGCTGTCACTAGCACACACATTTTATACAGCGCACGCACATTTGCAAAAATACCTTTTAAGCCTCTTCGTGGTGGAAGTGGTGGAGGAACTTTTTTGTTTTCTGTTAAGAAAAAAACAATTGACATAGCCTCTGTTTAATAAATATTATGATAACTTTAATAAATAATAATCAAACTGGTTATTATCTTTAATGGTTCTGAAATTTAAGTTGAAAGGCTACTATATTTCTAACCTTTTTAACCAGTGAATGTAACTACATAAAAAGATGGTTAATTTAATTAGAGCATCATGTAAATAATGATTGAAACTAAGTTTGGAGATTGAAACAGCTATCCATTAATTTCCCATGACAAACAACACATTTTTCTATTTGTCTATCCCATTTCTGATAAGACCTACTTTTATTTTTTTAAACTTGTTCTTGTATCTTATTACTTAAATTAATCACACAAATGTTTGTAGTATTGTAAAGCACGTAAATGTTTTGTAAATAAAACTATTTTATGGTTATTCAATATTTACAAGTTTACGGTTTAATGTTTCAAAGGCGGGTTTTTTTGTGTGCACTTGATTTTTCATTCCGTCAATCACGAAAAAATAATTAAAAGGTTGAATATTAACTGTAGTAACATGTAAATAAATATTTCTATGCACATGATTCCGAATATTAGAAAACAACACTTGATGGCTGATCTAAATCAGACTACAAATTTCCAAAATGTTTAATACTCATGCTAAAATTTATACTTGTATGATTAAATTACGTGTATCAATTTGGGGGAAATGACATAATTGCACTAAAGCTGATAGTGTTTTTGCAACAAATATAGTGTTACTTAATCTTTTAATCAACCTTTAGATGACATTTTTGCTTTTATCATAAATACTCTATAATCTAAATCACTTCTTAATTTACAAGTATTAATGTACAATGCGTATATTGTAAATTTTCATTTAAATGACAACGTTTAAATCGTATTTGTTAGTATGAAAAAGTCAATTTTTAACGCCGTAAAATGTCTTCATATATGTCATGTTGAAACTATATTTGCTGTCTTAAAAACCTTTAATCGTTTTATTAATGACCTTTTTCGTGGTAACTAAATCAAGGTAATAAAAAAGTAAATAAATATATCCTTTAAAATATTGTAGTTATATTCGTTGAATTATTGTTACATCTTTTTGTAGACAAAAAGCTTTGATGACGTAGCAAAAAGTATATAGCTATAACATGTGAATACCACTACAAAGAGTTCTTGATTGGTTGCTTCAACAACTTAAATGTATACTTTGCCCAATGAAAAGAACACACATTATTTATGACCTTTTGAATTTTGAAAATTCTTGTCAGCATACAAATGCGCAATTATTTGCAATGGGCTTTTTCCATATAATACCCCCAAAAATTAATATCTTACGAAGATCTATTTGCTAAAAGCTTTTTAATTTAACCCCACAAGAGCAGAGCAGTTGTTTGCGTAGGTTAAAAGTGTTTAACTTCACTATTACCGAACAATTGGGTTGATACTTGTGCCGCAAAAATGAACAAAACGTTAATTGGAAATCACTAGTACTGAATTAAACTGTTTTCAGGCTTTTTAAATACCCTCTTAAATACAGAACATTTTAGACCAATGTTTTTTTTTAAATTTTGCTTTTCATACTACAGTAACATCCAATCAGATGCCTCCGTGTATTCTTCTATCTATACCTTCAGGGGCTATTTATTTCCAGTGCATGGTGATAATTAGGAAATTTTAACATTCAGAAGTTTTTTAACAGCATTTGGCTGAGGTTCAAAGCTCATCACTGAGCTGTCCCCCAGCTACAGGTAAAAATACGGAAAGCCATTGAACACACTGTGTAATGTTTTAGAAAGGACCGCGAGTCTTGCACATTAAAAATTTTAATTAAAGATGAAGGAAAAACGTAGGCTTAATGTGGACGCTTCAAAATGCGAAATTTTCTACCCTTCCCAATACTGTTCATCTTTTTGTAGTGGCAAAATTGACCTTTCGTGTTTTTTTTTGTGTTTTGGTGGCTTGTACCTGTCATGAAAATTGCTCAAATAATCGTCGCTGGACGTAATGAAACCTTTCAACAAAATTCACATGCTAAAGAATTTTAGATAAAAAAAGTCACGTTTTGCAAATAATACCCATATTTAAATCCCGATTTCCAGCATATTTGATTTATTTAAAAGAAAATGTATATATAACGTATATATTAATAAAAAAAAGGTTTTAAAAATTCTCCATGTATCTATAAAAGTCAGTTACAAATCATCCTGATAAAGACGAACATGCAGAAAGCAACACAAAAACCAAAAACACAAAAACAGAAAAAGAGTAACCCGAACTCAATAAAAACCATGGGTGCACTCAGATGCTCTGGACGATCTTTTTCGTTAGTTAAGTATTGTTTTTGTTTTTTTTTTGTTTAATGGTGTTTAACGCCACTTTCAGCAATTTTTCAGCTATATCATGGCGTCCAGTTTTTATTGGGGGAGGAAGCCGGAGTACCCGGAGAAAATCCCCGACCTGCGGAAGGAAAACTGGCAATCCGTGTCAGTTAAGATTGGAGTCGAGTACACCCTGCCTGCAGTGAGAATCGAACCCGCAATCTCATTGTTGACAGACCACGTGATCAATAGTAGACAAACTACATTGACCACTCGGCCACCGAGGTCTCAATTAAGTATTCGTGACCTCCTTAATTATATTCGTTTTCTGCCTAAGCAAATTCCACATATTTTTCGAATTATCATTTACATAATTCAATTAAGAAAATTGTTACCTCCGTCAGGTTGCGTCGATTGGGTAGCAATACCACAACGATTTAGATTGTTTGATGTAGAATTTCCAACTGCAAGTTCTGGTCTTATCTGGTTAAAATCCTGACCTAAAATATACATTTAAGAAAAGCGTGTAATCACTTTTATTTGAAGCGGATAAAGTGTTTATAACTTTATTGATTCTAAGCTGTATAATACTTATCAAAATCCATGTCAAAAAATAACTGTGTGCGTTTCAAAAGTAAAATATTGAAAGATAAAAATGTACTCCTTTTTTATTTGTAGTAATCGCAAACTTACATAATCGATCGTCATGAATGTCTTCGTACCAATCTGATGGAAGTGGTCTCTCTTGTATTTTACTAAAATTTGCAATAAATAATAAACAACATTTTCTACTTTGATGAAGTTTACGTAAAAGAAAGATGGTTATATCTTTTTTCCTCTAAGAAATCACAAGCATTATATTTATATATATATACGTCTACAAATTAAGCCCAACACTGTTTGAATTAGATTTTTAACACTGTCAAATTTTTGCTTTCCCTCAGCGGGATTCGAACTCACACCGTTGTGACACTGTGGCACCAATTCGCCTGCACTATTTCCAGCGGTCTAGACCCCTCGGCCAAATCCGCTATATAATAAAATATAGCTTCATTAACCCGGGTGAATCGTAGACATAGACATAGTACATGTGTACTAGCGTGTGACGATGGAATTTTCGTAACCAATACGTATTAATCTGACAGTAATCTAATTCAGCATTTTTGTATATATTATATAGGATGACAAAGTTACTCGTCATAAGGTCACAGTAAGTAAATTATATACAAACGTCTAAGTATTGTGACAACCATATAATATATCTATCCAGCGGATTTCTGAAACATCAGAAATACAGGGTTAATATCAAATATTTATATATACGTCTACAAATTAAGCCCAACACTGTTTGAATTAGATTTTTAACACTGTCAAATTTTTGCTTTCCCTCAGCGGGATTCGAATTCACACCGTTGTGACACTGTGGCACCAATTCGCCTGCACTATGTCCAGCGGTCTAGACCCCTCAGCCAAATTCAGCATTTTTTTTATATATTATATAGGATTAAAAAGTTACTCGTCATACAGTCACAGTAAGTAAATTATATACAAACGTCTAAGTATTGTGACAACCATATAATATATTTATCCAGCGGATTTCTGAAACATCAGAAATACAGGGTTAATTTCAAATATATATATATTCTACAATGACTGCTTTTCCTTTACATATACAGCATACAAACTGTTTTTGTTATGGTGTTCGTTATTTATAGTAATATATAACGATCTTAAACTGGTTAAAACCACAATTGTTGCAATTTTGTCATTTTTTAATGTTAACATAAAAACATGCTTCTACTTTTATTTTTCTTGTTAAAATCAATAACTGCTCGCTTTTGTTTTCCTTTAGAAATATCATTATATAAATGCACTATATAAAGATTAAGCAAATATTTGACAATACAAATACTTTCTGTTTAAATTCTTAAACGTATACAAATGTAACCAGTATTCTGTCTTTCTGACTCCGCAGACATCTCTGCTAGATATAATATACGGTTGTCCCAGTACTTAGATGCATATTTATTTTGACGTATTTACTAGTAATAATCTTAGATATTATAAGGTTTATGTAAGGCTTACAATGTTCTTGTTCATGTTTCTTCATTATGTTAGGATTTGCAAAACACCAATAAAGTAAGAATTTTATTTTGATTACAAACTACTTACGACGAATATATAACTTCATTTGCATTGGATATTTCTGCTGTAAAACTTTTTATCCAATTCTGTAATCATTAAAACAACATTAATAAACATAATAGATTAGCTAATATGTTTTTGGTAATTTACTTTACTATATCCGTTAACACACAAGGAAATTTCATATTACATCTAATATACCTTCTAGAATACTTGTTTCACATAGAAATAGGACATTAACATATATGTAAAATATTTTGTTACATAGTGTCATTCCAATTCTACACTAATTGCCAGGGGGCCTAGATGACCAACTGTTTAATATAGTTCGTCAATTATTGACCACGTAGTATGGCAACACTGAAGTTGCGGTTCGAATCTCACTGCTGACAGGGTGTGCTAGACTGCAATCGTAATTGACACGGATTGTCAGTTTTCCTTCCGAAGGTCTGGGTTTCCCCAGGGTATTTCGGCTTTTTCTACAATAAAAAACTAGACGCCATGATCAAGTTGATAAAATGCTGAAACTGGGCTTAAACATCATTCAAGCAAAAAACACAAATGTTATGAATAATGTCATCATTTTGACTTACGGTGAGTTCCCTTGGCGAGTTTACTGCAAACAACATGTAGTCTGTTTTCCTCACTACTTTAAACGCATATGGCTCTTCTTGAATTTCTTGTGCTACTTCTGCACTATTGATTATTGAACGCATGCACAATATTAGAAATCGAAGAACAATGGAAATATTTTCCTATCATTAAAGGTACTGATACGTGTAACTCGAACGGTTTAGAACTACAGTTTTTAAGTATGCTTTACAGATGCATTACGAAGTTTTGTGTAATCAATCATGCTACACATTTACATGTAACCGACAATGTAATAACTATGTTTTATTTGTTTAGCTGTCATAAAATAACAAATAAAAGAGACGTCGTGCATGCTCAAACATTTAAAATCTTTCTATATAACAGTTTATATTTGAAAGCATATTTTACCTATAATTGGTTTCAATTTAACTGATGCTATTAAATTCACCGAGTGTATAAATAGATGCAAGCACTGCGTACTCGTCAGTAGGCCATGATTTTCTCTTACGTTTTTATTGGTTTCAGATTAAATTGTTTAATTTTGCGTTCTTTTTTGCCCTTTGTGTATGTCCGTCTTAATTGTTCGTAAATACGTACGTCTGATATCCATAAAGTGAGAAGCTTTTTTCTGGCTTTGCACTTTTTCCATTTTTATAGAGATACACACATCCTTTGTGTAAAACTGCATAATAATCCCGATCTAAAATCGTAACAGAGCATGCATACACTTCTACTGTACAAAACATTTAAATGTGGAGCATATTTATCTCTTTATGGTAGTATTAGCTGACAAATTGCAGCTATTTCGGCTATATATTCAACTGATTTAGTATCGGACAGTTGTATATATCACAAGTAGAGAAGCGAGACAAGCAATTGCAAAAAAAATTCAAAGACAAAAATATCATGTCCATTCTAAAGCTATACTGAGAAATTAGACAAAGGGAACACTTTGCTCCTAGGGTTGGAAATTCCTTAATTATCTTTCCACGAGTGATTTTCTTCAGTATGTTTTGAG
Source organism: Limnoperna fortunei (assembly GCA_944474755.1). Classification (NCBI taxonomy): domain Eukaryota; kingdom Metazoa; phylum Mollusca; class Bivalvia; order Mytilida; family Modiolidae; genus Limnoperna; species Limnoperna fortunei. Next base: position 52,011,136 of record OX104122.1, read on the forward strand.
TATAATTTGAGTTTACATAGGTTATTGTGATTTCATAATAAGCAATCTTAACCATTGCGACATAAAAATCTTATTATTCGGTAGTCACAAGATATCGTTTTACTCAAATGAGAAAGAGAAATCTCGACAACAGAAATTCCCGAGATATTTCTTTTCCTCGTTCGTGATATTTCGTTTTTAATGTTTTTTTGGTTTTTATACAAATACTAGAATTTTGCTATGGTGTTTTGCAGATTTATCTGAATATTTTAATTTAACAAAGGGAACTTTCAATGTTTTTTACCGAATTATGTTGGCCCGTATATGCAATCATTAAAGTCCAGTTTATCGCGTACAGTATTCAACATGTATTTGTGAATGATAAGCTTTTAATGCTTGTTTTTTTATTGTATTGCATTTTTTTTTCTCACATGAAGATATCCTTTTTCTTTTTTTCTTTAGATTTCCACTGTATATGTCAGCTTGGCTACTTAACAGTATCTGACAAGCTGAAATAGAACAAAACATTATCATTTTTCATTTATTGGATACACATAAACGTATCTGAATAAAATAATCTTTTAGAATGCTTTTTAAAAATTACATTACAACAAAATTCAAATATATTCTTAAAATTTATTTAACCTAGTCGCACATTACAGTTATCAAATTTCATAATATCTTTGGTGATATATTACATACCAATATTTGTGTATGGCTGTCTCACACTGTTGTACTCCGAGTCTGGTAACATAGGTTGATTTTTACGTATCATTTCAAAACATATTGACTTTGCTAGGATTTGCTTGAAATATCTGGAACATAGGATGTAAATTTTGGCATACAGTTAACCTATGCTCAGAATGTAAGGCGATTGATATTGTGGATGCATAATCATGTTTTTAGTTTATACGTGACCTGTTTTATGCTTTTATATAACGCCTTACCTTGTTCGAGAGTTTTTTTGCAATAAAAAGCAATTCTTTGGCATTCCATTTTTCTTCTGACATGAACTTGACAACGCATGTTTCGGACTTTCGCAGTTGAGTCATAGAATGCTACAGCGAATCACTTAGCATATAAAAAATGAAATCTAGTTACTTTGCTAACAAGTATTTCACAAAGATTATCTAACAGAATAAAACTATAATATACATTTTTTAAAGGTTTTGAGTTTTAAGAAAACGTTGAAATATATAATATATTTAAGATCCCAAAAATTGTGAGTTCTTACATGCTGAGACTATTAATAACACCTGTTGAGAGGCTTTCAAAACGAAGATCAAAAATAAAACTCGGGTATTTTAGGAGCTATAAATAAATTTACCCTGTATGAACAAAATTTAGGTGAAATGGTAAAGAGTTAAAAAGTAGAAATATGTAATCATAGTTATTATTAGACATGCTAAGACCTTTTATAACACATCATCAATGAAGACTGACGTAAGACTCTGGTAATTTGGGATGCTAAATATAATTTTACCATTTATCAAAAATAAATTTTGGTTAAAAGTAAAACGCGCAAAATTAAGTCATTGTTATTTATGCCCATGACCTATTTCTATTAAAATAGATCTTACTAATATACATGACATTAGTTTATTAGCGCGTGACAATGAAATTTTGTAGCGTATACCTGCCTAATAGTGTCTAGTTTTCTTTTAAATAAACTAGCTGATGTTATGTAGTTCTGAAACTTGTAAACAAATAATAACTTTTTTGTCAGCACATGCTGTACTTTTTTCTCATACTAAAAACTTTTCCTGGTAAATTTGTATTTTTAAACAACATATTCATGCAGAACTAAACAAGATTACTTATATATTTATGTGTTTGATAACAAATACACAGAAATGATGTCCATGGTGCGATCCACAAAATTGTCCCTAGATTTGGAGACAAATATACAACATGAAAGGAAAACAATCAATCTTCAAGTATTTCGTATAATATCTTATTTATATGCAACAAGATGACTTGTATAAGGCAGAATGATACTTTTTACCAGAAAAACGAACTGTAAGAATGTAACTGTTACTCGGGTGATTGTGATTCGTTCACAAATTATGAGCTTGCAAAACCCAAATTTCGAACAGTACAGTGATGTTTTGAAAACGCTACTTAGACAAAGCTAGAATTGGACATTGACATCAACAAGAAACACGTGTGGTCAATAATAAATTGTCAGAAAAAGACATCTCATGTGCGAACATCATTGTACAAAATTTTCAATCTATTCAGATCATGAGGAAATCTATGAAATATGGTTTGAACATTTTTGCGAAGTGTTCTATAATTGATCAAATTATAGAGATGATATCCGTGGTAAAATTATTGCAGTATCTTGAAGCGCAATAAAGCACGTCCGCCTGACTACACTGATACCTCTCAATACTTTGGTAAACTTCTGGGGAAAAATCTGTACCATTTGTTTTGCTTAGTTTGAAAAGTACTTACATTCCGAATGACTTGTAAAAAATACAATCATTCTACTTATCAAATGTGACTCAAAATCAAAAAGTCTCAAAAGGTTAGTTTTTACTCTACAGGACTGATTCCGTTTCAACGTTACTCGACATTTGTCTCGACTTGACTGAAAAGTCTGAATTAGTACGAAATAGTCTGACCTTGTACTCGATTAAGTCTCAAGTAGTCTCGATATTGTCTGAATGAGTCTCGACCAGTCTGAAAAAACTGAATGAGTCTCGGCCCGAATTCGACCAAGTCTCGACTAGTCTCCTTTTGTCTGAATCTGTCTCGGCAAGTCCGAAACGACTGAAAGTGTCTCGACCTGAATTCTACATAGACTCGACTATACTAAATGCAGCCCATCCTTGGAAAAATTTGTTTGCTTGCATTTTTTATTATTTTATATTTGCCTTTTTATTACAAAAATCCAGTAGTAAAAATTTGGATTAGCTAATTTGTCCATGTTTTATACTATGCCTCTGTTGTTTAGTCGTTACAAATAGTCCTTGACTTTTGCTATAGGAATTTTACATAATAAGTCATCCATTTTTGTTTCTAAAGGGTCCTTACGTTGTTTACAAACGTTCGTCTGCTTTCGTGACGCTCAATGGTATTCGGACAAACCGCGAGACTTTTCACGCCTTAAATTAAGGCGACATTACCCGAAAGATTTCGAATAGACAATAATTGATTGTTCCTAAAGTACACTTCCGTTCGAATTTAAGTCAAATTTTAGTATGGAAAATGACCCTATAAAAATTGTTAAACTGCCTTATTTCAAAACGCTGAATATATATAGAAAATAATTGTTGATTTCAAAAAGTACCCTTCTTGATCTACAAAAGGAGCATAAGCTGAACCATACGCGGTAAGCAATTTTCATTTGTTACGCAAAAAACCCTCTGCAGAATACGTCAACAGTTACTATAGTCTCATTTTTTTTTAATCAGTCTGGACAAATCTGAAACAACTGAAAGTGTCTCTACCTGATATTGACCAAGTTTTGTTATTGTCTGAATCAAACTTAAAAGACTAAATGTCCCAACCCAGTCTCAACTAGTCTTGCTAATATCTTCTTCAGTCTTCAGAGTTGATGGGTGAACAATTATTTATTATGAAGATGGTTTCTTATAAATACTTTACATGTTAATTTACTAATGCGGCGGGGGGATTGCAAAGTTTACATTAAAATTAAAATTAATTCAAAATGAAAGTCTGTCACAGTCGTGCAAAACAAAACAGACTATTTGTTTAACATTATTTTGTACTTCCATAACACTCTTTTCTCGAGTTTGTACATTGAACTTGTTACTAAACTTCCCCTTCCAAATATATTATTGTAATTGTCATTCCAGAAATATTTAAATCCACTGTGACATTTAGTTTTCTTATAGACTATCAGATAATTTTTGTGTAGATCTGATATTAAAAGAAACACCATGTTGGACGGAAATATATACCATAAAGTAATTCAGTTAAATATGTTATTATGGGTTAGTTTCCCATGAAAAACCAACCTGGCGATGCGAAACATGTACTTGTATTAGGCATTCTCCTAAAACCGATAACAAAACATATTCAAAGCACGTGACATAACAAAATCCATAATTCGTTACCGGTAAAATTGTTTTTTCATACTATTGGTCAATTTGGCAAGTGATCATTATGATAAAAAAAACATATATATTACGCATTAATATGCAACTTCTATTTCTATGAAACTGCTTCTCAATAATATACAGGTACATCGGGTGAGGCTTATATTATAAAGCACGTGCACATAGAGCCCACAACACAATAGCAACAGGTAAAATAACAATATACTACAGTTAACACAACGTATTCAATTATAAGTGAACACTGCTTACCCTTCATGTGGTACAAGGGGCCACTGAAGCGTTGTGACAAATTATGTCTTCTACTGGTATGTCTGTATAAAATAAAATATCTTCATAAGTCATTTGTAGGACTACATCAATCTCAACATATATATATTTAAATATAATAAACCCTAATTTCAGAGCTATGTTATTAAAACAATTTATTTATCTATATGCTTTGAGCCCTAATCTATAAAAATTAGATTTAAACCTAAAAGTTTAATAACAAGTTTATCTTCTAGAACAATCAGAACTTTGTTTAGATCGTTAAATAGTTTACACACTCAAATCGCAATGAATGCTAATCCAAGATACACAAACAGAATAGTCTTAATTTACATTAGATGTCATACAACACTTTCAACGGCAACTTATGTAATCACCCCTACTTTTTTAACAACCAGTCTGCCCAGTTCAAAACATAAAACAATTTCATAAGGACCTCTAACCAAAGAAACTAACCAATCACAGACATAAAATGTTAGCACCTAAACTGACCAACAAATCTGACCAATCATTAATATAGAATTTTCCCTCATAAAGAACACTACCAATAGAGGCTCTTCACGGGTTAATAAAAGTACAACACATTGAACAAATAATTTACTGTAAAATATTTTATTGAGCTCAAGAATAGAACAACTAAACAAATCTTCATTCTTTATTAACATAATTATTATAAAACAATTACTCTGTCACATTAATGTCATTTTTTATTTAAATCTAAAACAAACAAATGTTTAATTATTTTAACATCCCAGACTTCTCTGATATTTGGAGCAATTCAGACTTAATGAGTGATCAGGAACTACAACACTGTTACGGGATAAAACAGATATAGATGCTCAAAACTTTTCAAATTGTCATTCTTATCATTTCTCTAATCCCCTTGATTAAAAGTATAAATTAATTCAAACAAGTACTTGTTTTAGTTCCAAGATGTAATGAAGGGGGTCTACATCTGGAACTGTTAGACATTCTTATGTGCAGAAAGTTGAATTCAGATTTATTAGTCATTTTTATAGCCTTAATGCTCAATTACTGGTGTAGTGTAGACTGATACTACAATCATGCATTGTCTTACCTAATGCCTGGAAATGGTAAATTTGTAAGTAAACTTGTAACAATATACATGTACAATCATTGTACTTGCAAAAATATATGGGTCTTGAAATGAGAGTGATTCTATTTAAAAGATTTTTTAAATGTGCAGGAATGCAAAATTTTCCCATTTGTGGCTGCACAGGATTTATCCCAGATATCCTTTCCAATGTAGCAAAAATGTAATGACTATGTTATAACCTTCATGAACAAAGGCATATTAAAAACAATAGACTAAATAAAACATTATTAAATCTTTTATATACCGAATAGAACTGCTGAACGGCACCATTGAATGAATTGTGGCCCGATTTCATGAACTCGCCAACAGAAGGCAAACAAAATGTATATATTTATATACCAACGCCCTTCTAAATTATCGCAAATATAATTAATAATCGACATATGTTTAATCATACCATTTCTTTTAGACCACCTCCTATTTAAGATTACCAGGTCATATAATACTTATTTATAATAATTTTAACCACTTATTACAAAGTCTTCAAACTACATGTTTGTTAAGACGTTGGTTTCATTATGTTAGTTGTTTTTTACCTTTTCATTTGTCCAGGCAGGTTTTATGTCTCTAATAAAAATATAGTTACGCGTGCTCAGAAAACAAGAAATTTATAGTGTAGGCATGAAATCTTTCAAACGTTTACCATACATTTTTTTAATGAATAGTCCTTGAATGTTTATAAATCACTGCATCAATTTGCTTAAGTTAATTGGGAATAACTGATGACTGTCGTAGGTATGCATTTTATTTATTTATTGTTTGTTTGTTTGTTTGTTTGATATTGTTTAACGCCACTTTCAGCAATTTTTCAGCTACATCATGGCGTCTAGTTTCCAGTTTTTATTTGGGGGGGGGCATTTTATTTAACATTTTCAGTAAATCCACTTATTTTCTAGTTGGTTATCTGTAGTGAAGTAAGGTAAACACTAAAGTATGATTTAATTGCATGACAAACGAAATCTGTGCTGTGTTGTGCCGTGGTGCAAAGCCAACACAAAAATTAAAATTTATGGAAAGCGATAAAGTTTTATTCCGTTTTATGACGTTCGCACGATGTTTAAAGACGGCACCTTGAGTAAAGTGCCCTAAGTAAAGTCACGTGATAACATTAATCACGTTATATGATACATCTAACTACCTATTATGAAAACGATGCATTGTATTATAAAAGTTATAAAAGTACGCTTTAAAAAAATTCTCTACGTATTTTATGTATTGAAAGACTCATTTTAGATACTACATTTTAAACTACAATTTAGTAAATATTACCTATCAGAAATGCTGTATTAATACTTATTAATTAACTACTATAATATTCGGTTAAATAACAGTTAAACTGCCAATATAATATATTTTGCTGATCCAGTCCAATACGGAATTGGCCTGATTCGTCCTGTATTTTACGTGATGATTTCTGGCGGGGTTATTGGTCCTTGGCCAGCTGAATTGTTTTTCGGCTGCGCCTCAGGCCAATACAGCAAGCCTTGGACCAATAACTAGGCCAATACAGAAATCATCACGTACTAATATCATAGTATGGCTTTACAATTTGGAGATTGCCGTCGATATTAAAAGTCGCAATCTTTGTTAACATTAGTTATGCTAAAAGTATTTTGGTTAACGTCATTCATCCAAAATAAATTTAGTCAACTTAATTTATCAAATATCAATTTAATTAAAAACCTCTACCGAAAGCAATCTCGACCAATTTAATAAACGTATTTATTAACGTAAATCATATTAGGATTATCAACAAATACTTACATGTGGGAACGATATCTGTTCTGCATTACACAAAATGGTCGTTTGATTTTGAGACAATTATGCAAGATAAAAGGAAAACAATTAACCTTACCAGTACGTTTTATAGTATCCTTCTCATATGCAACAAGATGACTTGTATTAGGCGGAATTATCCTTTTTAAAAGTAAAACTAAATCTAAGACTGCAACTGTTTCTCGCGTAATTGTGGTTCGTTTACTATTTAACCAGAAACACGTATTGTCAAAAATATTAATATGTAAATTGATACTTACCAGTATCGTTGCAACATCCTAGTACAGTCGAATTAGTCTTTAACTTGGTTTTTAAAACACATGCCGAAACTTTTCAACAAGGAAGATCTAAAATATGCCTTGGCTATTTCAGGAGCTAAAAATTTTTTTTTCCTTTTATCAGCGATTTAAATTTCTGTTACACTATAGAAATTTTAATGATGAATCAAAGTTATTAATATATGTGACCTCCTTTTCCTTTTAAAGTTTTCGTAATCGCCTTTTGTCTGTTTGTACGTGACAAAAAAAATGGGGTACATATACGTGCAATAATACTGTATGATTGTTTTCGTTTCAATACACTAGATGATGTAACGCAGTTTTGAAACCAATAAATATATAATTACTTTCCATTGTACACATGAAATACTTTTAACACTTATTTAAAACAACACATGTTGTATGTACAAGATAATTTATTTTATTTATTTATTCTGACATCGTGCAATTGACAATATTTACCTGAGAATAATGTCTATGCTGTTACACAAAACTGTTGATGATGGAAAATAACTAAACTTAACAAGTACATCTGATGAAATCTAACTAATCTGCAACAGTTTGGTTTGAATAAGGTAGAATGAGACTTGTCAACGGTAGCACATTTAAGAGCTAAACATGTCTTGAGTCTTTGTTAAATATTATTTGCGGCTGTACTTTAAAAACAAAAATTTTGGAAAGTTATTTTGTCAGTCGGTGACTTTCTCTCTTCATTAATAGATTTTGTACTTGTTGTATAGTTCATCAGATAGTTCTATGCCAAGACTGTTTTTAATTGATATTTTCCTGAAATTTAAATTGTGTATCGGTTTGAATGGTCAATATTTGTCTTGGAGAAAAGCTGCAAAAAGCTTCACATATGACTGTATGAGGCCGGGTCCTATACATAAGGACTAAAACGTGTTGGTTTTCAATGCAAATGAAGAACACGTACAAATCAAAATTTATAAACTGTCTATTTTGACACTCTTATCGTATTATCGGAAAACTTCTATTGATTACACGTCTGTCATCAGTAAGATTGTGAGATCGAGCGTTACTGCATGCAGGATTTGAGCCTTTATTTACAAGGATTGACAGTTTTCCTACAGTTTTTAAAGTGAACAAAATAACGAAATTCAGAAGCTACAATAATTTTATCCTGTGTCAAAGATATTTTTTGGTTGTAGATTGAAAGTTGAAAATTAAATCTCAGTTGTAATGGTCTTCTTCGTAATAAGATTTTTGTAACTGTTGTACTTTAAAGACATAACGCCAGTTTATTAGGCCGTGACGATGGAATTTTATAAAAGGTACACACTTATCTCAGAGTGTTATTACTTAAAAAGTATAAACTAGATGTTTTAATTAAACGCGGTTGTACAGCTTAATAAATAATTAGTTTCTTTTCTGTTCATTAAGTACTTGTTTCGTTGCTTTTGTAAATCAACACCAACCATAATTTCCACGCATCGCATGTTTTTTGGTTGATTGTAAGGGATTTTATTGGGTACTACGGCTTCCTACCCAATACATACATAATGCCAACTGTCCACTTGACGCTAATGTGAGTACTATATTACAATCTTATATGAACCATACATTTTATCAACCAGAGATGAATTTCATGTATCGTCTTCCTGAAACGAATGTTCAACATGTCGCGTGTCGCGAAAAAAATCCAATGATTCCAACTGAATTTAACAAACCGCGCATTGACGTTACAATTTCTAATTTTTGTTTTAGTCTCCGTTATAAGAAAATGACGCTTTCCGCGTTTCTGTACCGGTCTACGCATTCACCTGATCAATTTAAACAGCCACAATCCGAAAAAGTGATTATTAGTCTAAACATTCTACTAAGCAAGTTATTCTTGGCATGCCTATATTCCGTTCAATATTCAGTTACACCAGATTCCCTTATGTAGTTTGTAATTTTGAGACATATAGTACTCCGAAAGTAAATGATCTGTATATATTATACGTCTTTTCTTTACCATTTGTTCTTTCATAATATATGTACTTGTATTTAACAAAACAAATTAAGTAAACTATATAATTAATTTCTTAAACATTTTGTATTCACAATTTAATGTGAAACATAGTAATAAGAAGACTGCATATGATAAACCTAATCTATATTTCATTCGTTTAAAAAAAAAACTTTGTCGACTAAACCATGTAAACCAAGATCTGTAATAATTTTCTTAGATCTTCTTCTGTAGTGTCATCTGCAGAACTGGTTGATTGCATCTTAGCTGTACAGGCAAGCTTAAATACATTACAATTAGTTCAAGTAATTCACATTATCTACCGATGTAGTTGGTCTGAAAAACTCATCCTTATTACCGTCTCCCATGGGAGACGGTATACATAGTCAAATGACGATCAGTCTTCGGAGTAAATGACTCTCTGTTACTTGATTGGGTGGTTTACTAAATCTATAAATATTTTTGTCATTTCATTGGTTTACGTCAGGATCGCACTAGTATGTGTACTGAAATTTCGATATATTCTTAGGTTGAATCGGGGTTGTAATCAGTATTTTAGTAGTAATGTTACGTTCCACATATTGACTTCTATTTCATTCAATGCATTGGTCAGTGAACAATTATAAGGTAAACATTGTACCAAAATCTCCCTACTTTATAAAGCTGTTTTGGAAAAAATTAAATGTTCTGTATCTTTATTTTCTTTTTGATATTGATGCAAATTTAACACAAAACATATTTTTACCGCTCATTTTAAACTTTGTTTAGGAAGTCAACTTTTGTTTAATTATTTTTTAAAAAGCACGTGTGAAGTGACGACAGTCATTTAAATCTCTCAAGCACCATTGGATAATAGTTTAGTGTAAACAATGTCCTTACAAGGTACATGTACTTTGTTTACCTATCCTACATATAAATTACAAAAAACCAGATATTTTTATAAATCCATAAAATTTTTAATGCCGCTAAGAGACGGTTAGCTTTTTAGAAAAGCTAAACTTGTACCTCGGTAGATAATGTGAATTACTTGAACTAACTGTAATGTATTTAAGCTTGCCTGTACAGCTAAGATGCAATCAACCAGTTCTGCAGATGACACTACAGAAGTAGATCTAAGAAAATTATTACATATATTACTGAACTGGAACAACACGCTGCGTTTTGTTTGACGAAACTTTTATGATCGATGTTATCTGTCTGCAGACACTGCTGTGATAAAGTGGTCAACAATGTTTTGTTATAAAGATTCAGCAGTTTTAACTTGGCTGTCTAGTATAGAATGAATCAGAATTCATATTCAGACAAGTGCATCGGTGGCCGAGTGGTTAAGGTAGTTCGTCTACTATTTGATCACGTGGTTTGTCTACACTGAGGTTGCGTGTTCAAGTCTCACTGCCAGCATGGTGTACTCGACTACAATCTTAATTCACAAGATCTGACGAGGATTGCCAGTTTTCCTACCGAAATTTGGGGTTGTCTCCTCCCCCAATAAAAACTGGACGCCATGATATAGCTGGAAAATTGCTGAAAGTGGGGTTTAACGCCATTTAAACAAACAAACAAAACATCTCTGAATTTTATATATTTGGATCATATTTTTATTTTTCATTCCAAGTGAAAAGATTGCTAGGGTAATTTGCTTATTTAAGTCAAGATTTTCTTTGACACGGTGGGTTAAACATAAGGCAGCTTAACAGGCGAGTCCTATTATCAAAATGAACAACTTTAGTATGAATTTCTAATCTTTACTATAGTATCAAGTATCTTTATTTCGCCGGGAGTTTATTGATTACAACAGATTTCAGACATCAGTGTTTAGTAAGTTACACATGACATGGCTACATGCAACATTTTATATTGATATAATTTTACGCATCGAAAATACAAGTCAATGAAGCAAAAAATATAAATACAGTTGGAGATGCTTTGTATTCTTATTTTAATATGCACGACCATAAAGATTTAGTTTAAAATAGTAAACGTTCACTCAAGGGTCATCACGTTAGTATTTTGTTTCTTTTATGTGCAGTTTATCTCAATCGGGCAGTATCTTAACTGTATGCTTTCTATGTTGTAAGCCGATTGTTTGGATCCAGCTGCATTGCTTATGTCATGGTATACAGTTACGTTAAGTGCGCGATAATATTTGTTAATTTAAAGAAGATACGTTTGTTATTAGTTCATTTAGTTTTAAAGTTTGTTATCGCCATATTTTGTTCAGGCATTAGACTCCCTGACTCAAATAGTAGGAGGTTTACATCAACAGGCACATTGCAGTTAACTGTTTAATAGAAACTCAAAACTAAATCATAACAAGTAAAAGATTCTAAACAACATTATATTTTGTTCTTACATTTCATCATTACTTCAAGGTTTTTCGTATCTTTGTTGTTTCTTTCAGTTTTGTTTTGTTAATAGAAGTTACAGCACGTGTCACTGTCTGCAACACTTTTGATACAGGACCAAGAAGGTATCATGTAGCAGTTGAAGCATATAACTAGATGGAAGTATCTGCCTTAGTGGTTATAAATTATTATTATGGACTTTATTATAATTATTATGAACATTTATGTTTGATTCCAAATTTAAATAGACATTTTTTAACTTTACAATTTTATTTTGATATGTTCACAAATAATTTGAATGATTGATTATGAAATGCATAAACAATAGCAGCTGATAGAAAAATTGCAGAGATTGCCAAAAACATGATACAAATTTTGTTGCTTAGCAGCTCGCGCTCGCTATGCGTCAAAATCCCTTATGTAACATTTGTAAAATGTTTACCTTTGGATTGTACTCCAGCGACAAATCTCTTCTTTTCAAAGCTGTGGGCGTTTACTTTCTGGTTATTTGTTTTTACAAAATTAAATAAGCCTATAAACTTGTCAGCACTTGCTGATAAAATCTTGCATGCTACAGATCCTGATCATGACCTCATTATTCGCATCATAAGGTCAACTGTTACACATGGTGTTGCATTCCAATCCATGTCTTATTTTGTTATCTTTATTTATATTTACATTGTACTATTAAAATTATATTAATTGTTTCAATGGAAATTACATAATTTGAAAATGCATAATGATATTGATGAACTAGATGTGATAATATAAAATACCAGAGGCTCTTAAGAGCCTGTATCGCTCACCCGATTCTTATAGGCAATGAAGATGGCATTTCCCTGATGTTAAACTAAGTCCTGTAATTTTCAATAAACTAGGACCATCCAAACAATATTGCTAGAAAGTTTTGTTTCCATTGGTTAACTAGTTTTATAGAGAAGAAGATTTTTTTTTTAAATTTGCCTAGGGTCCTATGTTAAACTAAGTCCTGCGGTGGTGGCCATTTTGAATTTCCAATTGGCAATAAAAAACATAAACTTCAAAGAAGACAATCCAAACAATATTGTCAGTAAGTTTTGTTTCGATTGGTTAACCGGTTTCAGAGAAGAAGCCTTTTTAACTTTTCCCCATATGTTAAACTAAGTCCTGCAGTGGCGTCCATTTTGATTTTCCAATTGGCATAAAAAACATAAACTTTATAAAGGACATTCCAAACAATATTGCCATTAAATTTTGTTTTGATTGGTCAAACGGTTTCAGAGAAGAAGCCTTTTTAACTTTTCCACCATAGGGTCCTATGTTAAACTAAGTCTTGCGGTGGCAGCCATATTGGTTTTCCAATACAAATAAAAAACACAAACTTTGTAAAGGTCCAATGAACATTATGGCCAAGTTTGGTTTCAATTGGGTCAGGTAAGCTAAAAATACTGAAAAAAAAGAACTGGTGTGATCTGTTATTATGTGAATCTCCAGCATTGAGAAAATGTGGTTTGTAGTCAGACATTTAAGGAAACTCCCATTATTGCTTATACCAGGTACAAGAATTTGTCAGATATTCAAACCTTGACCAAGATGAGACACTAAATTATTTAGCATTATATAGGACAATCCCTGTTGATGGTGGGCCAATATACAAATTACATAAGAATAGAATAATAATTACTCAAAAAAATATATAATCACCGCCGAAATGCTAGATTGGCATATGATTGATGCAAGCATATTACCTACAATTAGCAATAACATATCCAATATTAAAAACTGTCAAATTGACATGTTGCTAAGTGCCAAGTTCAAGTCAATTATATTTCAAAATTTTCTGTAGAAATATACAATTTAAATGAATGAAATGACAGCATTCATTTTTGGAAGCTAAGGGGATCCGTGGATGTTGAGTTTCGTTTTATTATAGTATTCATTTTCCAAGGGATACTTACAAATTGTGTGTGATAAAACGGCATTATATTCCCTTTGTTTTCTTTCCTTTGGATATAAATATCAATACATGTGCAATTGGAAAAGGCGCTACATGGATGTTAAAGTGAATTTTAAAACAACCATCAATGGGGTTCATACTGATTGAATGATAACAAATTAAAGATACTCAATTATATGTTTTTTTCCACAAAATGCATTTTGCATAACTGTATACATATGTATTTGTTGTATAAAAGAGATCAATGTAAAGTAACGTAAAACATTCATTTTAATTAATACGTTTAACTTGTTCTTATTAATGAAATAATGTAAATAGAATCACAAAATTTTATGTTCTCATAATGATAAATTCGTCTGCTAAAGTTTTCAATGACTTCTCTGACCTTTAATTATCTTTGTAACAAGCTGATGTAGTATCTCAGTTGGGAGTCAAATTTTAAGCTGATAAGAGATGTCAATCATACAGCTTGATCATTCTGATCAACTTGCTAGAGGTTTGTCGCTGGAGTAATTGCACGTATGTGTTTGTGTGTGTGTGTGTGTTTTGTTTGTTTTTGTCTCCTTTTGTTTGTTTTTCTCTTTGTGTTTTTTTTGTTGACAAAATCTCCTTTTTGCATGAAATATATACAATATTTCCTATTACATTAAAAAAAAGGTTCAATCTTTCTAACGAACGATTAATATATGCTTTCCACTTTAAAAGGACACCTAAAATAAATGACCTTGAAACTAAAACGCTAAGCAACATTAGTAATTTGTCTTAAGCACTTAATATATACAAAATTGATAGTAAAATACTTAAATATCTGTTAAAATAAGAAAAGTCATTAAATAGGACTTAAGGAAACTTGAATGACATTGACAACGGACCTTGACCACTGAGTTTTTGATATTTGCATATATTTAATGCTTTAAAAACAAAACATTTATTAGGATTTACCATTTTATAGAAAAAGCATAATACAATCAGTGTAAATCATCAACCTACAGTACAAACATTGAAATCATAACTACCGTGTAGTTAAAAAAAATAGTGCTACATAAAATACTTTAACTACTAAAACTTTGGTATTTGAAATAGCTTATTTAAGTTCCTAACATTTTACCGATGAATTATCAATAATCGCACTTTTGTTTTAAATTTTATAGTTATTTATAAAATTTAACCTTTTGAGCAATAACTTGCTATATATAATGAAATAAATTACTTTTTAGAATCGTTTTACCAACTAACTCTCAACGCATTCTCACTCCAATCACCCAAATACACAAAGTCATTTATTCCTGCATTTTCACCGTGAACGGGAATTTTAGAATTTGACAATTAGAACGTAAGTAAAGGAGAAATAGTACCAACCTCAAAATACTAAATAATAATATACAGGAAAACCAAAAAGTCTAGAAACGATGGAGACAATAAATTGACGTCTAACCATAATGACCATCGATATCTCTGAAGTCTAATTCCCGCCGAAAACCTAACCATTGACTTCAAACCAATAGAAAATCATTAACGCGAAACACTTGAGTAAAATTCACACCTGAGCTAATCTGAGATTACTCCGAGTGTTAAAATACTGTAAATAAATAAATTACTAGAACAGTAATGTCACTTCAACTGAAAAACAAGTTGAATTAGTTATACACATGCCAATATTACGTATAACATACATACTTTATATAAATCATATAGAGTACATACCTACCTATATAAAAACCTAAAATTTCACCCGGCTATCACATCACTTATTGCCTTATCTTTTACTGTTTCAAGACAATGTGAAAATATAAAATGGGACCTTGACTTTTGACATTGTGTCCATTTTCAATGTCAAGGTCAATGATGACCAATGATAAAGGTTCCATGTAAATATCTGTTATTATAATAGTTATATTGCTATTCACCATACATTTCATTGGCCTAGGGGAGATAACTACTATAAAATCCTATCAAATTAAAAAATGACAATTCAAGACCTTTTTAAGATCCACATAAGTTTTGTATCTATTATGGTTGGAACAACTTTCATTGCGACATCTTTTACGATTTCAAAATTTATCTGCACACAAGCATTTTTGTGACAGAGTTATCCCTTAAAGAGAAGTGTTCGGTGTGCCAGGATTAAAATATGTCTAATACATCAATGGTACAAAATATCATTATGACATGTCGAGAAACTAAATTTATAATGAAAAAAATTGGTAAGAAAACGTAGTAGAAAATAATTAACACACAAAAAACAATATAGCTTCCAACTCTGAAAGTGGAAAGCCTTAAATATGCTGCTCCGACCGTTCGGAAAAAGACCGTCATTTGTTTGGGTTATTACTGTTTAAAATGATAAAAACCCGTTCCGTACAACCCGATTAACGAAAAAATATAACAATTCTGTATTTCTATGCTAGATCATTAAAAAAATTGTAAATTTGTAATGATAGTATGAAAATTATAAGCTGTTTTATTGGAGATTTAAGCTATAGCAAAGACGCATTTATGAATGTCATGTCTTCTCGGGTCATCATCATAGTTTTATGACATCGTCCCAAAAATTTAGCGGAATATTCAAAATCGACCACTGAATCGACTGTGAAGGTATTATCTGTATGTGTAAACATCTGGAAACTACGATACATACCTAATATATTAGCTGTTTTTATTGTTTTACCGACAATTAATAAAAAACAAAATTGCTCGATCTGTATGTAGTACACCCACAGCCTAAACTACAGGCTACAGAAGCGTGTAAAAATTTTGTGAACAATACAAAAAAAAAAAATAACTTTAACACTGTTCAAGTCGCTCTATGTTATTTATTGGACGTGAGTCAACTCGATTTACTTGCGCTTTCGAATGATACTGGGTCGATTTTGTTATAGTGTGATTGACCCAGTACCCATCCTCACGACACAAGTCAGGGTTTCTGTGTCCACGAAACCCTGACAAACTTAGCTAGGAAAAACACCGGCGTGAAGATTTTCATATGACGTCAAACCTTCAAAATATCAACTAATGAAATTGCTTGAAAGAAGCAATGTTTGACAGTAGTCATTGTTACTCATTCTTGCTTGGGAAGAAAACGTAACGCAACTTATAAATAACATGGTAATAACAAACTATAAACACTACTGTACAAAATACACTGATTTTCTCATGGTCTGTGCAACACATCAGTTTATTTACAATCAACATCGGGATATCCCATAACCAAGTCGTGTATAAAAGCGAGCATTTGATTGGTTACATTCAGGCAGGTATGATGGAGCCAATCTAAATAGTCAATTCTAGTCCAGGAATTCCTAGATAAGTTTGTCAGGGTTTCGTGGACACAGAAACCCTAACTTGTGAGGATGCCCAGTACCAGTGTTTAGTTTGACTTTTTTAACAACTGTATACCAGTAGCACTGTTTTCGTAGGACAACCATACTTACGTACATTCAGAATGTATCTCTGTTCAGACAATTCATTTCAGTAGGGTGTCTTCCCGATTGTCCTACTTTTGATAATTACAGGTAAAGAAAAATAGAAAAAGTGATAAACAATGATTGGCAATTGGACATGTTGGGAATTTTAAATGTTGGACAAAAGGGAAATGTTATAATGTGTTTTAAGACTTATTGTTGTCACAGCAATGGTTTGAAATGTACGTAAATTACGAAAAATAAAGAAAAAAAAATCTAAATATTTTATATTTTATTTGTAGATACAAATAAATAAACATAACAGTTAGAACATAATAAAATAAATAACAATTCAAGTTTAAAAACTATTGATTGATGCACATGTGTAAGCTGTGTGTTTTGTGTAAATGTAAAAACTGACTAAAAAATGCAGTTTGTTATGTGTTATTCATAATTATCGTTATTGTTAATAATGCAGTTATTTTTAGTCTGAATTCTGAGATTTATATGATTTAAGCTACTCCCGATACATTATTTTTTTTAACAATTCTACATTCAAATTAATATGATATCACAATTAGAATTGCGGCGTCATACTAGTATTACGCTCAACTGAAAATCTCAAACAGGAACATTGCAATTTCCTTAAAATTTCTCAATTTTTTGTTTAAAAGGTATGTATATTCAATAAAATGACCAGAATATGTCTATGTCAATTTTATTTGCTTTAACATATTGTTTTGGGATTATTGAAAGCGTCCTCTTAGAGTCGCTTTGAAATTTTAAAACAATTTTTTGACATTAGAATCAAAATAGATTATTGCAATTGGCATGATTGGGCTGGCTCTATGCGAATAAGAACATGGTCAGACCTTATATTTGTCCTAATAATAATAGATAATTGTCTATTACGTGTGCTTTTGTTATGGTTTCTTTAATAATTTACTTTTTTTGTTGAAGTGCATGTTTTTACTCTTTCCATCTTTAAAAAATATGTACTGCACTCTACAGTTATACCCGTCTGGCATTTATGGTGCTGCCAACGATCACATGTGTGCTGCTTTGGTCGTACAGGATCATTACAATGAATACACAGAATAGACATCGTGAAGATTGAGTGTGACATGATTGCCACTGGTGTGGCTCATATTTATATATTCTGGTGAGTTTTACAGCTTATCATGTTATGGCTAAGCAAATATTTCACAAATTACTTTGAACTTTTAATTAACTCACACGATGGCACAAGCTGTAGAGCTCTAGATCAAAGGTGTTTCTTAATTTGATTGAAATTTTATTTAATCACAAGATAATTAATTTCTTTTAATCATCACATTAAAAAATGATAATTGATATTTGACAGTGATTAACATATTAATTGAATTATTGTGATGAAGTAATTAACAAATGAAATTATAATTGTTATATTTTTTAAACACAAAGTTCGAACATAATTTTGCAAAAATACGCTTTATTAATTAAAGTTCAGTAGCTCCAACACACAAAATACGCTTTATTGTTTAAAGATACACATTGTTTTTATTTAGAGGAGCGAAAAGACCCAGGGGGAAACGACTCACTTTATAGGTGCGAAACTACCCGAGCGAATCGACTCAGGACGAACAGGTAGACGGGGCGAAACATTTTATACTGCATGTAGTACCTCCCTATCGCTTGGAATACAATATTGACAAATATAAGGTCTGACCTTGTTCTAATTTGCATAGAGCCTGCTTGCAATAATCTATTTCTTATTTAAATAACATAGAGCGACTTGGACAGTGTTAAGCAGATTTTTTTTATTGTTCACAACTCCACGAGGGAAATTTTTGTCTCTACATGTATACTATATGTTTTTCTTTTGTTCCTAAACTGTTACTTAAATAGACTAATTGTTATGAATAAATTACTGCTGACATATGGGTGAGCTTGGAAATAAAATGTAGTGCTCAAAACAATAATTTTGCTTTTACTCCACAAATTTTTGCCAAAGAAATAACATAAATTAAACTAAATTTTTACATCAAATAATCTATTGAGAACAGGCTTAAAAAAAAATCTCTTAGCACACTTAATATTTTAATAGACAGGGAAATCAAGGCTCACCACACTTGGCAAAGTTGCCTTTCTGGCATCCAAAATCGCCCTAAGTCACCTCAAATGCAAAATTCAAGTCGCCCCATCTACAAGGTACCACCATATCAGTAAATATGAAATTCCAATAAAAGCTGCTAAAAATTTGCATATTTAACTTTTTATAAAGTGATTAACTTGTTTCAAATGGATGATGCACTAGTACAACTAGTAGCTATAAAATTGCTGAAATTGGCGTTAAACACCATTCAAACAAATAAAGAATTGTGTGTACAAAACACTTTATTCAACCTTGTTAAACAAGCGCCTGTACATTTAGTATTTAGACTATTTTGTATGTGGTGAATCTCATTTATAAACTTTTCACATACAAGTATATTTATTATTCTTGCTGCATGTCTGCTTCGTTAATTCATTTACATGTGTATAACAATGAATGTTGTAAACTTGTGTTTTTTCTGTGTTTATTCAAACAACTCTCAGTGTTCTTCCCAGCCCATTAGCACGGTGCTACTATGATGCTTTATTTTTTCCCACGGTGCTATCTGATCTACCATGGTGATTTAATTCCATGCCATGATGGTATCTAAACCAGTAAGTGATACTTGTCACTATTTCCTGTTGTATTGTTTATTCAACAGATTAAAGCTGTAGACATTACCTCCCGTTAATTAATACCTCGGGTAATGTTAACCTGGACAGGTGTAAACATCAGGGCTTGCTAGACCAAATTACCAGTTACCGTAAACGTTAGATTTTTTCATAAATACATAAATACTGATTTCTTATCTCTACACTTTTAATACAATAATTTTAATAAAATTAGACAAATTAAGCTTAATTTTGAATGATTTCATTCATTTCATGTGGATACTGTTACTAACTGTAATTGGAGTTAACACTTAATTTCCTTAAGTCACCCACACAAAATTTGCATTTGGTGGTCACAGCGATTTGTGACTTTCAGTAGAAATTTGCAAATACCTTCATCTGTTATTTGAGCAGAAATTAGCAGAATTGTTAAAATGTACGCTTATAAATTTTGACTGAAAACACCAAGCACATGTATCAGTCAAGAGTTGCTTCCCCTGCATAAGGGCTTATTACTAGTATTCAGTATACATGTACATGTATTTTGTGTAGTATTTCAACCAAAAACTGCCTTTCAAACATTTTAATCTATTTTTTTTAACAAAATACAAAAAATATCTCTACACCCTTAAATGTATTTAAAATAAGAAAATAATTGAAATTAATACTGTATTAAATGAGAAACCAAGTTTATTCACAACAGGAACCTATAAATCAGTTAATGTTATACTTGTCTCAGTTCACAACAAATTTTTTGTGACAGATTGATCATGTTGATGACAGAACTTTTCAATGTGTTGGACTCTGTCTAGAAGTGAATTATAATCAAAATTATATGAGTTGCTTGTTGAATTATACACTAAACTTGACCTAGTGTTGAATAATATAATTACAAAGTAACTAAATGAAAAAATGGAATTATTTAAAAATAATGAGTTATACAAAAAAGTAGAGACAGGTGTCAAGATAATGCAAAATGTTTGTACAAGGCACATTGCTGGTGTAGCTATAGTGTTATTTTAGTGTCAACGTAAATACCGGTAGTAGCTTTGTATTTATATCTGTTATCATCTGTTATGTGCATTGTATGCCAATAATTTAACACAAACAAATTAAGAAAAATATTAATACTATCTTGTTTATTACATGTACATGTATTAAATCCACAAAGTTACCCCCCTGTTAGAGATACTAGTAACACACACAAATTAATGCATGTGATGCACAAAATGTATGACGTGACATGCAAAATTCGACCCTTTTTAAAACACGACACCATAGTGATATCCAAATTTCCTAGGGATAACTCTGCAATCTGGTTTTAAATACCTAATACAGAAAGGGACTGCCACTCAAATGAATGTTTTCTGTCCAAAAGGATTCATTATTGAGAGTTCGCGTGCAACTTGAGGACAATATGGTGTAATTCACTATAAACATTATGTAACAATTCAAATCTGGATGATTTAATTACTAGACTTGTTCAGGGTGTTATTAAATGCATCATGCATCAGGTTGAACAAATATTCGATCTTCAAGTTTACAGGCTCACATTAAATCTTTATTAATCATCAACAAATGAAATACATGTGTAAGCTATTCATAGGCACTGTTTAAAAATGATTTCTTTCTGGTTACTATGTTTAGACCCTCAATCAATTCAACTTTTTGTACCACCACAGAGATTGAAATTCTATCATGTATGGACCCCTGTGAAGACATGTCCTTGTAGGCTGAACTCCCTTTATGCATCCATGAGATGTCTTATCCATGATAGTCAGGATGGATATATATACCACAGTGGTTAATAGTGGAAAGAATAAATTTACATGGTGGGTTAGTGTTACGTATACTGTATTACATTTCAAATAAATTTTTGTTTAAACCAGGTTTCCAATCAATACAAACCTTCTGGTGTTGGTTGTCCACCAAATTATTATAGGGTTAAACACTGCGTTTTAGGAAATTATCAATGTGTAAACCGAAGGACCTAATGTCAAGTTTTGTGAGGGAGTCATTGGAGTTAAAACACCTGTTACTCATTGATAATTTCCTAAAACACAGTGTTTAATATTTATAATTCTCTGAAATAATTTTCTTTACAGCCTGTATTATTCACAGTATGCTTACTAATACATGTACTAGTACTATATTGGTTTGTATTTCAGGTAAATAAAGAAATGGATTCTCATTATGAAAAAAAGATCGAGGTGAGTAAGATAAGCATGATAAGTGATGCATATACATGTCCATCTGGGTGTAACAATTGAAAAAGGGTGGAGCAATTGAAGATTTAATTTTAATTAGTTTGGATATGGGTAATGTACACTTTCCAGTCCTGAGTATACATGTAACTGTACCACTTACATGTACATGTACCTGTATGTCTGCATATGTGTTGTTCTTTAAAACTGTAGAAGATAAAGGTTTGTAACAATTAAACAAATGTTTTTGAAAACAATTTTGTCCCACTGGTAATAAATGTCGGGGGCATATAGATTTTAAGTCTTTTCATTTGTCTGTACTACTTGTACCGACAAATTTGAACCTTTTTTAATTAAGATGATTTAAACATGTTAAATGGCAAAATTCTGCAGAGTTTAGCCAAATATTGGCAAAAAGGAGGTGTTTACCAAAATGCAAAGAGGACATAGGTGTTGTCAAGACATGTTTTACTTACATTTCTGGATACATGTATAAAAAACTCTGTTATTTTAAGGTAATGGGGTGTAGGATTTTATATGGAGCAAAAATTTATTTTTACTCGTAATACGGCTCCAATTATTGATGCCACATTTTACCTTTAATTCCTTGTATTAAACATAGCAAGTAAATGACAACCTTCATTTATAAATATATTGAATGTTATCATTGTTATACTTCTTTTTAACCATGGATGATAGAGACCATGAGCAATTGATGGGGGTATCCGTCCTTCCGTCCGTCTGTTACACTTTATCTTATTTGCAACTCCTCCTACACCACTAAATGGAATTTGATGAAACTTACACAGAATCCTTGTCACATAGTGCCATTGTGCAGGAGATATTTAACATTTTGATCAGAGTGATATTTGGGGTTTCCCATAGAAAAACATGGACTTTTGTCATTGACTTAAAGGGATACCCATCTCTTATGTGCAACTCCTCCTACACCACTGAATGGAATGTGATG
Organism: Limnoperna fortunei; assembly: GCA_944474755.1. Taxonomy (NCBI): domain Eukaryota; kingdom Metazoa; phylum Mollusca; class Bivalvia; order Mytilida; family Modiolidae; genus Limnoperna; species Limnoperna fortunei. The sequence goes on from OX104122.1 coordinate 52,034,151, forward strand.
AAACCTAAACAGAATCTTTGTCATATGGCGCCATTTTGCACCTGATATTTAACATTTTGATCGGAATGATATTTGGGTTTTCCCACAGAAAAAAATGGACTTTGCTATTCTTCGAGGTGGGGGAGGGATGGGGGTTTCCATGTTTTATCTGCAACTCTTCCTACACTAGATTAAGTTTCAAGTTCATAAGTAAGAACACGTGCATTTTTGAAGAAATCATGAAGCGGGGGGATCAATGGTGAGCATTGCTCACAGTTGTTTTTACTCGAGTATAATTTTTGTTGTTGTATAGTAGACATGTATATGGCTTTATCACCTGATCACTATACTCAGCAAAAGTTCAACCATATTCTTATGACAGTTTGTTGACTAACCAGAAATGCTTAAATTCTTACAGGCAGCCTGAATCTTAGGTATGGATATACAACAAGTTCATCCAGTCTGGTAATGTTGGAATGCTATTTAACACCTCGGAGTTGATAAGCTACAGATGGATGTTTAGTTACTATTAGTCGGTATCGTGTCATTAAAGATCTTTTGTCCACTTCGTTGTTGTACACTGGAAATGTACACTGGTATTTTAGTATGTTGTGACTAACGACTCATTTTAATATTTCTACACACATAAACCATTGCATTATATAATTACTTAAGCATTAAGTTTTAGACCATTGTATTTTATTGTAGGATCTAATGCAAGAGAACTACCACCTTAAAACCGTGGTAGAGGAATACAGAAGTAAGGAGGAATGGTATAAGGAAGAATTGGAGCAGGCAACCAGTCAGAGCATTGCAAGAAAATCTGATAGAGAATTCAAACTTAGAGAATCAGAACTGAAAGAAAAGGTTTGTACCTATAAATATGTCCTGACTTGTACATGTTGTATAAGTTCTGTGGGCATGTTCTTATTGGTGTGTAAGGCTATTGCAGTAAAATATATACCAGACTGAGGTTCTCCAGAAAACTTCAAAACTTCTCTCCATGTTGGGTATAAACTACTAATTTTTGGGAAATCTGTTGAAGTTACCCTTACTACATGCTGGATTCCTTGGTGTGGAGTTGTGAGCACTGTGAAAAACATAGTCTGTTGAAAGAGAACGGAAACATAACTGTCATCTAAAATGCCAATAATTACTACTTATTAAACATGTTAAAAGGTATAAGATTCTGTTTTTGCTAAAAAATTATTGTAATTAATTTAGAAGAGTAGATCCAGAGACATACTGTTAGAGATCACCCTGGCAGTTGTGAGTACTGAGAGATACATTTAGAGAATTGATTGAATGAGAAAGATGGGACACCAGAGGGTATTTTGGAGGATTCTATCTCCAATGAAACAATGTAGTTACATTTAATTGAAATATGTTGGGTGTCTCCAATTTTCTCCTCAGTCAATGTTGTTGAGACTGCAATTGTTTTTTTTTTAATTGAGATGAAAAATAAAATACTTCTTATATTGTGTTTAAACAATGAACATATTTACTGGTCACATGTACAACCATGTTACATTTCGATGATTTTAGGGTCTTTGTACATGGCTGTTGTCTGGTGTTATACAGAAATGTTATGATGAAAGATGAAAGGTTGAAAGGGATTCTCCCAACAACCACTACTTACACATGTATAGTTAACATCAAAACAAACTGGAATGATTCTTTTAAAATAACAATTTATTTCCATACCCAATTCAGCCATACAATTTATATGTGCCTTCCAATATCATCTCTACCAACCACCTGTGAAATCATATCCCTCTTATGTCTTTTGACAGTTTTACTGACCAAAAAAAAATTGCTTAAAAGCAACGGTTCCTCAACTACTAGTACCAACCAGCTATACTTTCCTATCACTTCATCCTTCCTTTTCAGATTAATTCTCTAAGACTTGAGCTAGAGTTAACTCAACAGTCGGAGAAATCATATCAGGACAAGATCACAGAGTTAGAAAAACTGATTGTGGAAAATCAGCAAAGTCTGCCAGAATTAAATGGAACAAAGATTGACTGTGATGAAACACAAATTGGACAAAGCAAAGAAGAACAAATAGCACAACTACAAGATGAAATTGTATGTCATAAATACTAAAATAGGGCAATATATGTTGAAGCTCCTTGTCCAAACAATGTGCCTGGTCTCTTTCTGTTTTCTAATTTGAGTATAGAGGGTTAGCTATAGATTATGCATTCTATAAAGATGGTTTTTCATCTTCTTATATAATAATGCTATTTTAGTGTGTTGTTATTTTTTAATATGATGATAACAGTATTCCTTAACAAACTTCTCTTAGTATACTTTGTATGGATGGATACAAATTTTTATAAAATTAAACTTAAATGATATTTATTCAAAAATTCAAACAAGTACGAAAATAATGGATGTTTTACCTAAGTTTTCACAAATATGCAAATTGCTATTGTATGGCAGGTGTAAAGTTGTAGACTATCAATGTTTTGATTGCAATTGTTTACAGAATACAATAATATACTCTGTTGAAGTAATGTATCTAGTGAATTCCTACAATATGATTGGTTAATCAAGACGGGGATATATTTCATACCGTATTCCTTGTGAAACCAAGGGGATGTTGAAACCAGTTTCAAAATGGCATCTATTCATTGTCTTATTTATTTGTTTTACATAATATAAATAGTTAAACATATTATAAGGATGAAATATCGATTTTAAATACATGCATTTAACGGAATCTATCATATCCGTCTGCGATTTGTCTTGAAATTAACATGGAAGATAATCCATGTAGTCTGCTAAAATGGCAACAAAAGCATTTACATCACACTTCAAAAGTGAAATTTATCATAAAAAGTTTTGCTGGGAATAAAAAGTCATCAAAAATAACAAGCTAATGAAATTTAAAATGCCATAAAAGGTTTCGTTGGAATTAAACTATGAAAATTTATCAGTTCAAATTTAACTGTAGTACACCAACATTTTTCGTTTTCATATTACATATATATACAATACACATGAAAGTATTTGTAACAGTGTGTATTGACCAGTCAAAAATCATTTATGACACAGGTATGGTGCAGTATTCATAAGCTTAAACGTGTTGAATGGTAGGTCCTTCAATAGTGGTGGTCCAAAATAAGTTTTTTCTTCAAGCACAAGAAATATTATAATCTAATTATATACTCTAGAATATTTGTACAACAAGACTTCAACAGAATATAATTGTTATTCGGGCTTCACATGGGATACGGGTTCATATTCCCTGTCTGTATTCTATATTCCATTCGCCTCCGGCTCAGGGAAAATAAAACACAGACAGGGAATATTTTAAGTTATATACGTTCATATCTGTACATATGGAGATTTTAACACTGAAGTGCCCCAAGTACGCCCTGAGGCATGTATAACTTATTTATCCCAGGTTTAAGTTTAAAAATCATGGATTTTCAGGTACTTTGTTAAAGTAATGTTTTCATCATTATCAAAGAAAGTTTGATTGAAATTTGATAAAAATTAGGCTTTTTTACAAGGTGTAGGGTACTACCTGTGGTAGAACCCTACAGTTCTCGAAAAAAAAAAAGTTTTTTGTTGGATTCAAACAGGTGTTTAAGAAATAAATTTTGGCGCTGAATGTCTTGCAAAGACGTCATAATAGTGTGACGTTGATGTTTGTCAAACTGCATATCTTATGTTTCTTTTTCTGTTAAAAATAAAACGCATTTGTACCTTTTGTAAAAGATCTCTTAATCCTATATATGACACAAACCAATTACCATTTATAATATAAATGCATCTTAAGTACTTTTGTGCAACGCTAAGCAACACCCCGTTATATACTTAGCAACGCCCTGGGTATATTGGTTTTGTAAAGATGTGTAACTGACCAATCAAATTCCAGCATTACTACTGATACTGGATAAGAACCTGTATCCCCTGTGAAGATCCCGAATAACATATAAATGTGTCCTTTTTTGTTACTTTGTATTAAGTTAATTATGGTTATAAGATTTAGTTCGGACATATGTTTATTTATCTGTTGAGTATTAATTTTAACAACCATAAAAATGTTATCATAAAAAAAAATAAAATTGTTAACATAATTGGTAATTTAAGAAAATAAAAGTGATATAATTACAGTTACAACTGTTTAAAGGTATGGTAAATTTGGACTATAAGTCTTCATTTAGAAGCTTTTTAAAAATGAGTCCATGCAGATTACATGTATACATTTTCCCATTATTTTCTGGTCCAAGGAAAATGGTGTATTGAGCAGTGTGGAATGTACACAACTTTTAATGATAATCACTGATGAGACAGTAACTAATGGACATAACACATTGTTATTGATATACAATTACAATCCAATATTTGTTATACAATTAATTACTTTTGATATAGGTCTCTATCAGGATTTATCAGCATGACAAAATGTAATTTCCACAGAGCCACTAGGTGAGGTGAATATGCATTTTTGAGGGCTGAGAATTCCTGATAACGACCATATATCAAAGTCAGTAATTGTTTTATAACATGAATAAAATCACAGAATCGTTCGTCAGAAAAAAAGAGGATGCTTATGTTTTGTAACTGTTGTAATGCTGGATACCTTTAATTTCCTGTTAATACTGCATTTGATATTAATTTGCTGATAAAATCCTGAAATTCTAGTTTCATCACATTTCAAATATTGGAACAAGTATAAATAAATCAATAATTTTATTCTTATTTTAGCAGTTAAGATGATTAAATGACCACCAAAATTTTAATTTACATGTATGTTGGAACAGTTATGAAAGACAAGCTTAAACTGGTAAAAACCAGGTCAATATTGGATTCGACTGCACAGTAGTCAAGCAGAATCTCATTATGACCTGGTTTTGACCAGCTTAAGTTGATCTATCGAGACCCAAAAGTTATTGTTAGACCAATCAAAAACATTCAAAATTCTATTCATGTAATAATAGCTAGTATTGTTGATGCACCAACATAATTCTCAATCAATACATACAGCATACAACATGTATGTATCTAAACTAGATAGTTACATGCAATTTTAATTTGCATTCATATGATTATACCCCCCCCCCCCCCCCCCCCCACCACACAAACTTGTTTGGGGGTATATACATGTAGGAATAACACTGTCTGTCTGTATGTCCGTCTGTCCACATCTCTTGTAAGTGCTTCTCCCCCAAAACCTTACATCATATGTAGATGTGCATGAAGAATTTTCGTCGCTGTCGGATATTATTCAGGGGAGATAATTGGACTTAGACTTTTTAAATATAGTATTCAGTGCGAGACCTCATTAGCTCAACTCCTCCTAAATTGTTTGACAGATTTTGATGAAACTTTACATGAAGGAAGTACATCATATGTAGATGTGCATGAAGAATTTTCATCGCTGTAGGACATTATTCAGGGGAGATACCTGGACTTGAAGCAAAGCGGGGGTATCCCTTTGTGAGCGTGCTTACAGTCCACACTTGTTTGTAATCGTTTTAATTAAAATTAATTTATTTGTTTAGAGTTCATTGAAATCTCAGATCAGGACAGACAAAGCAGAAACTATGGCACTGAAGTTAGAAGTGGACACATTAAAAAACATCAAAGCAGCAATGACAGATGAATTACAGTCAGTGAAAATAGAATGTACTTCCTACTGTAATCTTTTAGAGGTAAATAATAATAATTATTATACATCTCATACTTTTTTCTATAGAAATTTTATGACAATTAAAGTTCTATTTCCAATGTTGTCTGTAAATTTGTCTATAAAGTTATATTGACCGGTCAATAGTGCATGTACTTAATGTACATGTTCTGTTTACCTATCAATAGCACTTTTATTATGTTTCCTGCAGTTTTACATATAAAGTGATGGATTTTATCTTGACTTTTACATAAAACATCATATCTTATTTTAAAATTTGTTCAGCACAATACAACAGTTATTAAACAACATCTCTGGATATAGGGATTTTATGATGGCTGGTCCAATTATACATGTATTGGGGAGTTGTATAGACAAACCAAGGCTGGTCCAATTAGAGTAGTACAGAAAGCCCAAAAATAATGAAACAATGGGCTGGTCCAATTGTACATGCAATGGAGGGTAGTCATGGTAGTACAAGCCCCAAATAGACAAAGAGGGGCAGGTCCAATTATACATACCAATGGGAGGGTAGTACAAGCCCCAATAGACAAAGAGGGGCTGGTCAAATTATACATACAAGTTAAATCTTTTTGCAGGGAAATTTGTGTTTCATTCTGCAGATGTTATTTTGTAGACGATATATTTAAGTATTCTATGTATGGCATTTGAAATTGTGTGTACCTTGTTATTCTACATTTAACATGTTCAATATGTAGTAATATTTCTGCCTTTGTTTATTATAAATTAAGAAAAATATATTTACTTTTTCCTTGGTAAGAATTTCCTTTAGATGGATTCTACCTTTATTTTTCATAGTGATGAACTGGTTATCTCCTGCAATCTTCAAATCTAATATAATCAATAGGGTTTTGTCTCGCCTGCAACGAAAGTCCCCGGAGGCGAGACATATGTATGGGAATCAGGCGGCGGCGTAAACACTTGACATCTTGCTTTATATATTTGTAAGCCCAAGCCCTAGGTCCATCAAATTTGGTACAGAGGTAGCTTATGATGAGTACTTGCCAGTCAGTCACCTGTCACCTGACCTTGACCTTTCACGGTCCAGCAACTACGTTACAGTTTTTGGGTTACAGCAGTTCCTCTGCAACTACTCATGGTAGAATGACAATATTTTGTGTATAGCTTGCTGATGACTAGTACATGACTGTCTGGTAGGTGTCACCTGACCTTGACCTCAATTTCACGGTCCAGCGACTAAGTTAAAATTTTCGGGTTATAACAGTTCCTCTGTAACCACGCATGGTAGGATGACAATATTTGGTATATAGATTGCTGATGATTAGTACATGACTGTCTGGTAGGTGTCACCTGACCTTGACCTCAATTTCACGGTCCAGTGACTAGGTTAAAGTTTTTGGGTTACGGCAGTTTCTCTGTTACCACGCATGGTAGGATGACAATATTTGGTATATAAGTTGCTGATGACTAGTACATGACTGTCTGGTAGGTGTCACCTGACCTTGACCTCAATTTCACGGTCCAGCGACTACATTAAAGTTTTTGGGTTACTGCTGTTCCCCTGTAACCAAGCATGGTAGGATGACAATATTTGGTATATAGATTGCTGACCTTGACCTCAATTTCATGTTCCAGCGACTACGTTAAAGTTTTTGTATTAGGACAGTTCCTCTGTAACTTTGCATGGTATGGTGACAATATTTGGTATACAGGCCGCTGCTGATATTGAATGCTATTTACGTAATGCGTATGACGAAATTTATTTTCATTACTGATGGGGAATGCATGCCAGACGTTTTTCTGTGTCCACACTTGTTTAAATATTGAAGTCATAACTGTCATCCAGACATTGGATTTTAGTAAATTGTGTTACTTAATTACTAGAATTTAATTTTTACTAAACACAGCTTTAACTCTAAAAAACAGCTGATGAAAATTAACATTGTATCCTTTAAACTTTGTATAAACTAATTTTGTCATCGACATTATACTAGTACGTGTTATAGGACTTATATTATTTTTAATTTTCCAGTGATTCCTTAACACTACCTTCATGTAGAGTGTCTAAATTTTTGCGGTCCTCAGTGTTGGAGTGTTTAAGATGGTTAGTCATCTTCTATTGATCACATGCCTGTTAACACTGATCATGATGTTAAGGGTTGTGTCTCAATTTGCAGGCAGGGTGTACTCAACTTCAATCTTAATCGAAAAAGATTACCAGTAGTTTTTCTACTGATAGTCAAAGTGTTCACCAGGTACATTGGCTTCCTCCCAAAAAAAACTACTAGTAGATGCTATTATTTAGCGGAAAAATTGTTGGAAGTGTCATTAAACACTAAAAAAAGAAAACAAAAACAAATCTTTAAAGACAAATCTTTGTTTTGCATTAATAATTGCTTGTATATTATTTTGTACTGAGTAGAAAGCAAGGCAAGAAAATTTAGAACTGAACTCACAGTTAGATATCTTACTGATGCAACAAGAAGAACAAAGCCATGAAAAGAAAGGGAATTCTCTCTTCTCAGAGGTATGAACATAAAATATAAAAAGTAGAATTTATAATTAAAAACCAACAGTAAAATTTGTCCTTATAGTGAACTGGAAATCTTTATAGAAATAAAATTAATTAAAATTGTATCAATGTCCTGTTGTACGTACACCATCTGAAAGTAAAATGCTTCGATTTGTGAATTCTTTTTTTTTTGTTTTTCCCTCCCTCCATATATTGTGTTTTGTTTGTTCATCTATATAATGTTTGTATTTATTCATTTGTTCATTTACTATTATATGTTAGCTGAAGTACAAAGCAAGTACTATAAACAATTAGAAGAATGTATTCACACGAATACGACTTACCTGCCTGCTCAATTTGTTTTCTAGTACAATTGTTGAACAATTTAGTACTAAATACACAATTAACATCATTAAAAGATCATGGGTGTACACACATGATTTCAGTGCTTTTTATGTTTTTTAATCAGTCAATATTTTAGCACTTGCCCTGATTTGACACAGAAACTATCAGCAGAATAAGAAAAATAATTAGAATAAAAAAATTAAACAAACTTGAAGTAAACAGATAAAATCTGATATTTGTTATTAAATGATCCCCCCTCCTCAATATAATGATATAGCATTCAAAACCACGTGGTATATCCAATGTGTTATCTATCTACATGTAAACTGCAGCTGAAGCCATGTAGGCTATTTATAGAACAGTGTGTACAGCAGTAAACAAAGAAACATTAATTAGGGAATATCTCTTTAATAATTTAAGTAATAAAAAAATGGAGATTTTTGTATTAATTGAAATAATGTATTACAGTCGATAATTAAAATAATCAAAAAAAGAACATCGTTCGTCTATAGTACTAAATGGGACCGATAATCCCTGCAAGTTTGAGCTCTTAACATTGTGTAGTTTTCTGATAAAAAGGGTTTCACACAACATCTGAGACCGACAAAATTTTGCCAAAGTGAATACATTACTTACCCGCCTCCTCCTGGATGGCGGGTAAGTAATTAGATTGTTGTTTCTCCATATGCAGGAATGTATGACTGTTTATTGTACTACATACATGTAAGGATATAATACAGTAACGTTTTTCTGAGGCTCACTTATGATAAAATGTTAACATAGTTAACAGTGATAATACAATGTTTCATGTAGGTAGCTGGTCAAATCGCCCCACGGTAAAATCGCCCCCGTCAAAAACGCCCCCACTTTTTGCAAAATCGCCCCCACTGTAAAATCGCCCCCTGTAAAAACGCCCCCACCTAAAGCAAAATCGCCCCACTTGACAAAATCGCCCCCACCAAAAACGCCCCCACTTTAAGCAAAATCGCCCCCACTTAACAAAATCGCCCCCATCTTCAGCAAAATCGCCCCACTTACCAAAAGTACTATATTATGTTTTGTTAATAATGATCGATTATGTCGTTATTTTGCTTTAATAATTATACAATTATGATAATAACCTTTATGAACTCTATCATTAATGATTCTTTTGTAATTACGATTAAATAATCAAAGATTTGTTAATCTTAATCAACACATCAAAATGTATACAACCTTACAAATTAATAGTTAATTATGGTAAAAAATTCCGATAAAGGCATTTGAGTAAAGTTTGTTATTGTAAGCAAACAAGCCATAAGCTTGTCCAAGCTGAAAACGATGATATATAATATGTTCCTTCCTGAACTCTCATTATACACAATGGCTAGTTACTGTATAGAGTGTTCCGAGACCGTCCGACCAAGACAAGAGGCTGTTCAATGCGACGATTGTGAGAAATGGCAGCACCGCAAATGTGGTACAGGCATTGACAGAGACATGTATAGACGGATAGTAAAAGGTGACGAGACCTTTACTTGGTTTTGTACAAATTGCACACCCAAACCTTCTTCAGAAAGTACCAGACTATCACTACCATATCTGGACCAAAACTGTTCTCAGCCTGATATTGTCACCATGAATCAGTCAACAGAGCAGCCTGACCAGTCAGCAGACAGGCAACCATTAGTTTCTGATCATTCAGATTGTGACTCACCCGATGTGAACGTCAGCTCTTTCAACGTCAGTGTCTCTTATGTGCAACCAAGTGTACATCGTGAAGAGTAAGTATATTTTTGCTTATTTACATGACATGTGCACCACTATTTTATTTTTTGTTTTGTTTGTTTGAATGGTGTTTTAACCAATGTAGTCCTTAACATAATTAAACTATTAATTCCGATCTTTTGATATTGCAGTTCAATTGCCGATGACAGCGTCCGAAACATGGAATATAAATTGCTTAAATATAATAAATATGTAATATACATAATAACATTACAAAATTGCTTAACGCTCAACGTCTATCAAGGAATATTTCAGCTATATTTATAATTAATAAATCTATGTGCATGATTATACCAATGTAGTCCTTAACATTATTAAACTATTAATTCCGATCTTTTTATATTGCAGTTCCATTGCCGATGACAGCGTCCGAAACATAGAGATAGATGCCGACGTACTATCCTTCAGTATAGTAGAGTCTGGTACCCAAAAAGGCAAAAGAAAACTGGTTGACAGTCATGGGTACACGTATAACGTAAAGGTTTGTCAGTATAATTTTAATATTAAGAAAGTTTTTGTTTTAGTTGAAATTTAAAAAAACAATGTTACTCTTTTGTATAAAATTGTAAATAATGAAAACACAATCGCCAGTCAAAATCTTGTTAATAAATATTCAGTTTACCGTGTTAACGTGCGTATAAAAGTGTCACCAATAAAATTTATATTACTTTTACAGCGTCAACGTACCTCTACTACCGATTGGCAATGTACAGTCCGAAATAAGACTGTGAAATGCACAGCAGTGGTTAAACAGACTGGTGACACCTTCATTCTTGGCAAGGGCCACATCCATACAGCACAACCTGGTACTCTGGAGGCAGTTAGAATAAAGATGCAGGTTCGTTTTTTATAGATTTGATTAACGTCCAGCAAGCAATATTTTAGCTATATGCTATTAGGTGGTAATGTTATGAATACAAATTATATATCTATTTATATTATATTTTATTTGGTGGTTTTTTGCATTACGTCCAGCAAGCAATATTTCAGCTGATAATTTGAATGTCAAATAACATTTCAATGTTTTCATCCGTTCATGTCTCCTTTTATTTATGTAATAAAAACTATTTGTTTAGGTAAAAACCGAAGCCGTATCCAACATTCATCGTTCAGCAGCTGACATCGTAGAGACAGCCATGTTGCAGCATGCTGATCCAGAGCTCCCACAAGGCAGTCGTCCAAACCAGGGTTATCTTATTCGGACTGCAAATCGTGTACGACAGCAGCTAAGACCAGAAGAACCAACCAATTTGGAGTTTGAGGTATGTTAAAAATCTTCATAAAGAATTGATAAAGATTAAAATATGACGATAATAAACCGCGAAGCTGAAATTCCAAAGTTGTTCAATCAGCTATTGAGTATGTATAAGAAATTAAAATATATATATATATAGATTATAATGCGTTTTACTTTATTATTCATTTTATTGTATTGTATTTTACCTTTTTACTTATTATATTATATTGAATTTTACTTTTAGTTGGCTTACAACTTTATACCAGAGGAATTTTTGGTGAAAGACATCCACGTCGACAGCTATCGCCATCTGGTGTTCCATACTACTGACCAATTAAAGATACTGACAGCTACTAAGACTTGGTATATGGATGGAACCTTTAAGATCGTACGCCAACCTTTTGTTCAGATGTTTTCAATCCATGCGTTCCTAAGTTGCGGTGACAGTACTAAGCAAGTTCCTTTGGTGTTCTGTTTGATGTCAAGAAAACATGCAGTAGATTATCGTGCTGTAAGTTCTTTCATTTTACTATTGAAATTTTAATATGATAACGTTACCAAATTCCAAAAATAATTTTTTATTTACATCATGATCTCATTTTAAGTACCAATTTCCAAATAATTTTTTTAATTTGTTTTAATCATGATCTCCTTTTAATTTCAGGTACTAGACAGTGTGGTGGAGTGTATGCCCCGTCGTCCAGCGGTACAAACAGTTGTTGCAGACTTTGAAAAGGGTATTTGGAAAGGTGTTCAACGTGCTATTCCAGGTGTTACTATACGGGGTTGCAACTTCCATTTCACCCAAGCTGTCTGGCGTCGTATTCAGAAATATGGACTTGCCGTAAGTATTATAAAATAATTAACTATTACAGATAAGAACAACTTAATATTTGAAATATCATAAATACAATTGATTAAAATTAAAAAAAAGAACAATTTCAACCAATATGTCCTTATTTAAATATAAATATTTCAGTAACAGTACATATACACACAGTCGTCATATATATATATATATATATAGCAAATTATATGAATTTTCCTTCTTTTTATTACAGTTTGCCTACTTTAAACGTGACGGGGTATTCAAGTTCTGCAAAAAGCTGATGTCACTAGCTTACCTTCCAGAGCCACACATCAGACCAGCATTTGAAAAGCTAACCGCAGACATCAAGGACCCGTCACTTCTGAAGCTCGTCAACTACGTTGCGAAGACATGGTTGCATAGCAAAGTTTACAAGGTTTCCTCATGGACAGTCTTCGGTCAGCCAACACGCACAAACAACGATGTTGAGGGCTGGCATCGAAGATTGAACAAGAAGAACTATGACCAGGCACCACCCATGTACACCTTGATTCAGCGACTCTACACAGAAGCCAGTCTTATCCCTCTACAACGGAAGCTGGTATCTGAAGGCAAGCTGTCTCGGTTGCAGAGAAAACGTGCCCGCACTACCCAGGCCCAGATATTTGCACTTTGGGACCAGTATAACGCCAAAGAAATCAGCACCAACAGGTTGCTACAGCTGTGCAGTGCCATCAACGGACCAAGTCAAGAATAGACTATACAATTAACATTGTTATTGTAATATGTATCTACCTAGCTCATGTTAACTAGTGCATTTTAAAAACCAATAGTGCATAATGTATTGTTTGATTTAGCTCATGTTTTAAAGTGCATATTATAAAAACAATAGTGCATCATGTATTGTTTAATGTATTGTTATCTTGTTATCTGCTAAAATAAAAAATAAAAAACGAAATTGTTGTTGTCGTATCATCTTCTTTTCCTAATATAAGAAGAACGATAAAAAACTTAAAACATACATAACAAACAAACAAAAGACAACGTTTCTGCAGCTTATCTTAACTGAGATCATAACAAAGAAGAAAAGAAATTATGCACGCACTAATTAGCGGTTTCTGTCAGTGGCGCGATTTTGCTAAATGTGGGGGCGTTTTTACACAGAGAGATTTTACAGTGGGGGCGATTTTGCTTAAAGTGGGGGCGTTTTTGGTGGGGGCGATTTTGTCAAGTGGGGCGATTTGACTTTAGGTGGGGGCGTTTTTACAGGGGGCGATTTTACAGTGGGGGCGATTTTGCAAAAAGTGGGGGCGTTTTTGACGGGGGCGATTTTACCGTGGGGCGATTTGACTTGTATTCTTCATGTACATGTATTTTATGGTTTATAAGGCAATATGACATAAAGGTTGAATAAGAGGTTAAATTTGGATTCAGTATAATTCTAGTATGATTTGCATATTAGAAATATGTTTATTTGATTGGTCTAGATTACTTCTGGTTGCGGTTTTTAATGAAATTAATTTTTTTATGAATGAAGTTTACCTAATTTTTTTTAGGATAAATGACAATGACTGAACTATTTTTAGCATAACCAATGTAAACAAAGATGGCGGCATTCAATATCGATGGCGATGACAAATTATTTGTATTATAAATTGACGTTAATGATTTATTTATATTAAAACTATTTTTGTATTCGATAAAGAAAATAAAGTATAGATTTAATTTGTAAAACATAGTTGTATTTATTAAAATAAAAAGATAGTTTATGACTAACATTTGGTACGTAAAAATCAACAAAATATTCGTACTTTAAATAGGTTGATGATCCCTGCTACCAAAATACACAAGAAACATGAAATTGAGAATACCTTTATAGAAAAATTTATTTCTTAATGTAATTTTAAGGAATTATAAGGATTTTCTGGATATTTATCTGTTCCAAACCATAACAGTTTTTGGTTTTAGACTTGCACATTAATTTCCAACTTTTGTTACTGAAAAGTGGAGATGGTTTAGCAACAATTGATATGTGTTAAATGATGTGCGGGGTAATCTTGCAAGTGGTTGATGTTAGAAAGTCTGGTGACTGGGATTTCATCCTCTGGTTTGTTGCTTTCTTTGGTGTCTGCTGTCATGTAGTTCGTTGGTACAAATTCAACTTGATGGCCTTTAACCTTTTGGCTTTTGGTTGCCCTGGACAATTGTCCACTATCATGCATACTTTTATCTAAACACGGTTCAGAACACTTACACTGAAATAATAGGTATTTGAATTTTCTTTAAACTTGCCATAACATAAGTTTTTTAGATAAGTAAAAATAATTCAAAATAAAAAGTAATGGTTTCAGAGCTTACATTTTCTTTTAGGAATTGATCACTGAATTTGTAAATTTTCCAATAGATAGATTGTATTGCAAAGAAAATAAAAAAAACCCTGAACAATTAAATTTACAAAATTCTGTGCAAGCAAATTTCGAAATTGTTTAATATTATGTCGAGCAATTAGTATACATTTTAATGATGGAAACAAAAATGAAGGCCACACTAGAAAACACTAGTCAAATAGTATTCAGAATTGTTTTTTTTGGTCAATATTTTATCTGCCTTTTTAAAGATTGTATTTTCATAATTTTTGCCTATACAAAACTTGTTAAATGGAAACATTGAATTTAAACTATAAATAAATTAATATAATAGTATAGGTAAAAACTTTCATTATAATATTTAATCTTATAGAAATTAAGAATTAATAATGAAAGAAATTATCATTAATTTTACCATAAATGTGATATCTAATTTGAAATCTTGTAAAATAAAAAAAAATGATGGATGGTGTGTCATTTTGGCCTTTTTTAACTTGTCCCTTTCTCTAATTGGTGTTTACCAATTTAAATGAATGGACTCCAGTAATCAAAATTTTAGACTGCTTATATAATTTGATGCTTTGAACCCAATAATTTCCATAGTCCTAGTTAATCGTATAAACTTTTTTATCCAAGTATATAAAGTATTTTGGGTTCATTAAACAATTTTGCTGTCTCAGTTGTAGATGTTGGTCTATTTCAACTACCAAATGGGTCTATATACTTCTTTCAAACTTTCAAACAGAAATTAACACTTTGCCTCCCTCCTTTTGGTTGATCCAGATACTTCACCTAAACCCCCCTCCCCCACCCCCCTCAAGCTGAGCCCTTTGTTTGGTCAGCAGGACTGCCTTGCTTCCCTGATATAGGTACACACCCACTGACGGGTCATTCTCTAGATTTCTTGGAAGCCAGTTTGTTGTGTACAGTTTGTTCGTTTGTCGTCTCATGTAACTGACAAGGAAATTACTTTCAAAGCATTTATTGGTCAACACATTTTTCTAAAAATTATTTTTCTTTGTCCGTTAATTTGTCCTTTAATATAAATTAAACCACAATTGTCAACAACTATCAAAGTTATAATTGATTTCTAATTGGAATGTTTTCCTTTTAATTTTTTATTCCGCTTGATAATTAATAGTTTTTAATTAAAAAATAAATAAATCTATATTTACCTGTAAACAGAAAATCTAGTCACAACATAATTATTATTAGTTATTTTGTTGACACTTCCTTCTGTTATTGATGTCTCATGTACCTGGAAGTTATATTATGATGTTTTATAATTTAAGTTAAGGGGGTTCAGGACAGTTACACTGAAAATAATTTGTCATTGAATTTTCTTTAACTTGTGGTATAGTTGGTCTTCTATACAAGTAATCATAATTCAAAATAAAATATAGGATTTCAGAGCTTATTTTCAGGGGTTTGGGCAGTGAAACTTCCAGTTGTTTGGTCAAAAATACCTTCCTTATTGAAAATTTCATTTTCATTATTTTTGTTTATACCCAACTTTTTTATTTCAACTATTTATAAATTAAAGTTTTAGTATAGGTATAAGACTTTTATTATTATTTTCAATTTATCTATTTTGAGATTTTCACAAAAAATGGCAGATGTTGTCTCCATATCCTTAAGTTATTGGTTGTAAATAAAATGAATTTTCTATAAGAGGGTCCTAATATGAGTTTGATATAACTGGTGTATTTTAAAAAAAATTTGAAAAAGAAAGACGGGACTTAAAAATCAGTTAAAGTCTGATATGTTTCAGACATCTAAGTCAATCTGTCAATAATTATGATATTTTTTTTGCTTTCTTTATCATTCCCTATAGTCAAGGTTGACAAAGTTGATACCGCAGGGTAAATACTATCCACCCTTGTTTGTTATTGACCTTTCTATTATACCCCCAGGGACTATTATTGCAATCACCTTGTCTGTCAGGTGCAAACTTTTGTAACAGATTTCTTGGCTTCTATTGAAGAGATCGTTTGATTTCAAATTTGGTGCACAACTTTAGCATGATGAGTTGTACCTTGCCTCACTTTCCAGGTCAGTTATCTACTTCCTGTTTTCCGAGGTGACTTAGACTCTTTTAAGGGTCAAAATAGGAAATTGTTTTGTAACAGATTTCTTGGGTTCTACTAAAAGGATTGAGTTCAAATTTGGTGCACAGCTTTAGCATGATGAGTTGTACTGTGCCTCCCCTTTCCAGTTCAGTCAGATATCTACCAAAAAATGGTCGAGTGGGGGTATACTTAGCACGACTTAGTGCTGGTCCATGTTTATATTTTTTAAGATAAATGATCTTGTCATAAACAAGCTGGACACTAAACTTAATTTTTTAGCTTGATGATCGTCGAGTGGAAGCTGAGAAAACTTTGATGTCACAGAAGAAATCATTTGAATTAATGAAGAAAAAGACGGAAGTATTAAAGCAACACAACCAAAGACTAAAGGTAATTTGACACAAATTTGATAACACAGTTGAAATCAAGCTATTATTAAATTAAATACAATTTAAATAGAAGCTTTATATGCTTAAAACCAATATATGTATGTTAGTCCTGCATGAGCTGACAAAACTTGTACATAGATCATGTGCTGATTTCTGTCATCACTGTATTTTTTCATAGGGTTTTACTGATTTCGACGGCACAGCTGTTGTGTTACCCTATGGAAGAAAAACGATAAAATCTTTAACAGATTGAATGATTATTTTAATTTTAAGACATACCTATACTTTATCATGGTGTTCTTAGATGCAGTTATTTGCTGCAATGGGTAGAGGAAATGATAATTCTGATAGGGTAGAGGCGCTGGAAGCACAGCTGGAACAAGAGAGAATGGAAAGACGGGGCTTAATGGAAAAAATTCAACAGTTAGAAGATAACAAGGTATTTTATATATAGTTTGAATTGTTTATGAGTTTCTTTTCTTTGTGTCACAGAAATTATGTCTTCCCCCTACCCCCCCCCCCCCCTTTTCATGGGAAGACATGACATATTGTTTTTTCCTGTCCATCTGTCCTTCAAAAAGTTAGTACTCTGCTAAACTTCTCTGAAACTACTGAACAAAATTTTATGAAACTTAATATTTAACAAGTACACCATATAGATATACATGTAGTTGTGCATATTACCAGAAAATTCTGATCCTCATAATTTTGTGGGAGTTATGGCCCTTTGAACTTAATATTGTTCAAAAATTCCTCATAAATCATGATTTCTGCTCAACTACTCTAAAACTACTAAAAAATTTTTTACAAAACATGGTACATAGCAATTAAACTATATGTTATTGTGCAGGAATTTTGTATTCTCAAAAATATGTTGGAGTTATGGCCATTTGAACTTAGAATATAGAATATTTCCAGAAATCCTCATAAATCATGGTTTCCGCTCACCTACTCTGAAACTACTGCACCAAATTTTACGAAACTTGGTATGTAGCAAGTACAAAGTTTTAAGTACAATTATTCTAAAGATCGTCAGATTTGTTATAATGGTTATTCCCCCTCACAAAAACTAATAATGTATGTTTGTTTATTTGAATTATATTTAACGACACTTTCAGCAATTTTTTAGCCATGTCATAGTGTCCAGTGTTTTGGGACAAGAAGACAAAGTAAGTGAAGAAAACCCCCTCCGGTAGTAGGAATCAGATGATTTAAATGCTATTAAATTGCATAAAGATAGCAAAGACAAAACTGCTTGTACATTTTTTTTGGAGTCATATGAATTATTGTTTGTTTAAATGACAGAATGAGTTATCTCCCCCTATCTGACCATGTTTGAAGTACATTTTATTGAAATATCTTTTATGACCTTAGTCAGTAACAAAACTAGTTGTGATCTTCTGCATAACTTTTAATTTTACACACTAATTTGCGAAAACTTAGCTTTTTTATATACTATGAACCACCTTCTTTCTTTTTTATGGGAATAACTGTACCTATTAATTGAAATTTAAAGGACAAATACAGAATCGGATCTTTATACCTTATGTTTCAGGCAGACCAGAAGATTATGGACCGTTTGAAAGGATTTTCAGAAAATGTTTCAAAAACCGATAAAGGCATTGATAAAGACTACATGGATTACTTACTAAATATGTTAAAGTCTAAAGAGTAAGTGTATATCTACAAAAATACAATAATCTGGAAATATTAATAATTGTTGACAATATGATGTTTAATTCATAATATTGGGTTGAAATTAAAGAGCAGTAATTTTATAACCTAAGTATCTTTGACAACATTTCTTGTACCGCTGTCACCAAGTGGTTAAGGGCTAGGCACCTGTTATTAATCAAATGATCTGTTAAGACTGATGTTTAAAGTTTATGCCTTACTGCCGGCAGGGAGAGCTCTAGCTACAATAATGTAGCTCCTTTTTTTTTTTTTTAATGGACGGAGCTACAAAGCGGTCCCATTACTCGTAATGGAGCAGCCCGGGAGTGATTCACACCCGGGGGTTTTATGCATTTTATAGGCAATTTAACTGTTTCCCTGGTTTGCTACATACTTTTTTATGTATTTGCAGTTTAACTGATATTTCCACAACACCGTATTCGTTAGTTTTATCACTTTATTCATAATCATGGCATTGTTGACTAAATATGAATTCCGGAAGTGCATAATTTCGATAATATCGGAATCGATTTGGTAAAAAATGAAATCCCGGATGATTTCAGCTGCATTCATTTACATTATGATTATGTCCCCTTATTACAAATTTTACCGATACGATTCCGAAATTCTACACTCCACAATTTTAATATGTCAACAATGACACGATTACGAAAAAGTGTTAAAATTATTTAATTAGACATTGTAGACATATCGGATGAACGGCGGAGGAAAGAAAACATATTTATTTAATAAAGACAAAGGTTAAATAGCGGAAAATATGTGTAAATCCCAAAAGTGTTTTTGCTCCATTACGAGTAATGGGACCTCTTTGTAGCTCCGTCCATAATAAAAAAAAGGAGCTACATTATTGTAGCTAGGAGAGCTCAACTCCAACTTAGACCAGAATTTGCAGCATTCCTGCAAAAGGTCATATGTTTTCACAGGGTACATTAGCTCCTCCCCCAAAATCTGGGCAAAATGATATAGGTGAAAACTTGCTTAAAAACAAACACAATTTACCTATTACCCATCAGTGGTAGTGTTTTATTTTATTTCATTATGTACATAAATATTTTCTCTTAAAATAGATTTATTCTGCATTGTAGTGTATCAATGTCATAGGAATAATTCATTAATTTTATGTCCACTCATAATTTATTGACACTCTTTCTATTGTTGACACTATATAATGTTTGTTTACATTTCACCAACAATGTACAGTATGTAAAGTTTAAAACAGTAAGTAATTAAACCTTGAAAATCTTTTCACAGGGATGAAAACCAAGAGTTGTCACGGAAATTGCACATCCAGAATATGTGTTTATTAGACCAGAAAAATAAAGTATCTGAGAAAGAAAAAATGCTTTATGCAGCAGAGGTAAAGAAAGATGAAATGTGCAGAAAATATCAACAAATGAAAATGGAGCGAGATGAATTAGAGATGGAACTAAAACCAGGTAAAATAATTAGAGATGGAACTAAAACCAGGTAAAATAATTAGAGATGGAACTAAAACCAGGTAAAATAATTAGAGATGGAACTAACCCAGGTAAAATAATTGGTATAATAGATTAAATGGTCATTCGCTGAAACATGCTGACCGCAGTAATTATTCCAACACGACCATATTTATGTGTTGTGTATTTATATGCCAATTATGATATGAATATTGGTGCAGCCTGAAAGCAAGCATCACACATTTTATGGTTCCTTACATAAGTTAATTCAGAACACCCTAACAGGGTGTCTACATTCCAGTGTAGATGTGCCGCCTGTCTCTAATGAGTTGGGGACGTCACAAAAATGTCAATTTAAAATACAGAATTTCCAAGATTGCAAAAAAAGTAGTCTGACATTTTTGTTGTTATTTAAAACACTTTAATTTTATTGTTGTTCAAATTATTTTTGTCTACTTTAAATTACTTTTTGTGATCGTCTGCACTATTAATAGGATTGTTCATATAGATCAAGTGATGTATTTTACACACACACATGTAACCGTATAGCTCACATCTGTGATGCTCGCTTTAACATGACAGTATTTTTGTTTTGACTGTTTAATATTTGAAAGTTTCCGAAGAAAATTAATAGTCTTTAGTTTTAATACCTTTTCATAACTGGTTTTAGATAAAAGTACATTAGAATATATAATTCTTTATAATTGTAAATGATTAAGGACTTATAAGATTGGGTTTGAGTTTTGGACATTTCGTTAATAATTTTGGTTTTGTTTGAATGGTGTTTAATGCCACTTTCAGTAATTTTTCGGCTATATTATGGCATCCAGTTTTATATTGGTGGAGGAAGCCAGAGTACTTGGAGTAAACCCCAACATGGGGTAGGAAAACTGGTAATCCTTGTCAATAAGGATTCGAGTCCAGTACACCCTGCCCAGAGTGAACTCAAAGCCTGCAACGTCAGTGTTGACAGACCATTTGATCAATTGTGACTAACTACCTCAACCACTTGGCCACCGAGGTCCCTAATAAGATTAGGTTTGGTCTTGGAAATTTCGTTAATAATGGAACATTTTTGTTTTGTTTGAATGGTGTTTAATGCTACTTTCAGCAATTTTTCAGCTATATCATGACATCCAGTTTTTATTGGTGGAGGAAGCCGGAGTACTCGGAGAAAACCCAAACCTGTGGTACGAAAACTGGCAATCCTTGTCAATTGAGATCTGAGTTCAGTACACCCTGCCCACCTCGGTGTTGACAGACCACGAGATCAATGGTGACTATCTACCTTAACCACTTGGCCAGCGAGGTCCCAAAAAATGGAAGTTGGTTTATAACAGGAACATTTAAGTTCCAGGTTGAAAGCCTTCAATTGCTTTTTACATTTTTTTACAGAATTGAAAAGTACCAAAAAGCCAGTAGGTAAAACAGAGAAAATACCCACGGGTTATGAAAGTATTCAGGATAAAAATGTCTCTGTTTTCCGAGAAAATACAAGTGAGAATGAACAACGAGGGGCTGATGCAACGTGGGTACTTGATATGATAAAAAAATGGGATGAAGAAGAACAAATAAAGGATGAACCTAAAGCAAGAACAGTGAGAATGTCTAATGATGTTGATGTGTTTGATGCTGATGGACAAATAAACATTGTGGCTTTAAGGGACAGTGAAAATGACAGAAAGCTTGTAAGGGAGAAGCCTGCTGCAGGAAAAGTGACAGTTTGTACAAATAAGGCATCAGAACCAAAGTATAAAGTGGACGATTGTAACACACAATAAACTTCACAAAAACATGAAAGTTGAATGTGATGTTTCTGACATTCATCTGTTAACGTGTTATTATGTCTTCATGGTAATGCTCCTTGAGTCAATTTAAAGTTGTGTTCTTGTATTGGTGCAGCCATTTTGATGAAGATCAGGTGTTTTTCCAGTATATAACAAGCTATCCAGTTTTTATGTTTTTTAAGGGATGCAGGATACTATGCGTAATTTTTTGTGAAAATTTACAAGTAGATAGAACATTTATGGTAAATTTAATAATAATTTCTTTCACAGTTAACTCTTAATTTCCATAAAATTTAAAAAAAATAATAATATTCTTATTCCTATATTATTACTTAAATTTATTAATGGTTGAAAATTTTTTTTTCACATAAATGAGTTTGGTATTGGCAAAAATAATGAAAATGAAACGTTCAACAAGGGAGGCAATTTTGACCAAAAATACCTTTTTTTAGCACTCTTTGACATTTTTTACAAACTGACAAAAATATAATTCAGAAATCCCTATTTTTCTTTCCATTACTAAAATGTACACCAATTGCATGACATTATATCAAAAATTCAGGAAATTTCATTGAACAGAATTTTTGTTATCTTTTATTTTAGGGCTTTTTTATTCTCTTCTTTGTATAATCTATTAGAAAATTTAAAATTTCAGTGCTTAACCTATTGAAAATAAGCTCTGAAACCCCTATTCTTTATTTGAATTATGATAAACTGGATACAAAACTAACTATATGGCAAATTTAAAGAAAATTCATTGACAAATTATTTTCAGTAAAAGTGTCCTGCATACCCTTAATGCAATAAAAAGATGCTTTTTTACCATATAGCAAGTGTAGATTACACATTTTTAAGAAATAAAATGTTGAAATGTAAGGTTCTAATTTAATAACTACTGGCTATTTTGATAACATAAAGAAGTACTAGCTGTAAAGAAATACAATGGATAGGTAAAAATATAAATCAAGTAATGTAATTATCTGTGAATGGCCTAGTCATACAAAATATCAAACTATCCCATTTTACAACACCCAGAAATGGTTGATGTACAATTTTTGGGATGTACAGAAAACCAAATAAAAAAAATTTGGTAATCCTTAATGTCTCCAACATGTTTAGGGTGGGGTGGGGGGTAAATAACGTAAACAAAGTACATGCTTTTGTATTTAACTAGTTAAAATGTAAATGTAAAAATGTGTAAAATTATTACCAAGTCAAATAAGTTTGAAATTATTAATTTTAAAAAAAATGTTAGTTTTAGGTTCTCTATTTCTCAAAATAGATTGAATGATTTTCAACATAGTATTTTATTTGATGTTTCTGCTTTTTAAATAAAAATAGATTTCACAAACGTATAATTAAAGTAAAATTTATCATTTACCTACGAAATATACATTTTGTAACATTTATGATGTATATTCAAAACAACTGCCTGAGATATTTTGCTTAGCAGTAAAGCAGTAAGTATATCATGCACAATAATGTGAAAAAAATGTATATGAAAATATGTGTAATAAAATGTATACAATTTAAAATTTACTAAAATATAAAAGTATATTTCACAATTAAATCCAAAACTTTCAGTAGGATGGCAGATGCACTATAATTTTTTCTGTTCAACATGTATATGGAAACTGAGGAAAGGGATACATCATTGGGCACAAGAGGTTGACTGCCACTGGAAAACGTAGGGAAATTAAATTAAGCCTTTTGTAGCAGCTAGCCAACTACATTCAAAATCTACATGAAGTCTTGAGTGTCGCTTTCTCCTGACACAATACGAGTAGGTCCTCAGTCAGGTTGCATATTATAACCTGACAACCTTTTATCAAGAGGGCAAGTCCTATCTTATATCTAAGGATACGCTGTGCAGCAGTGTGGGTAGGGCACTGGGAACCCTCAAGATGTCTGCTACAGCAAGACTTAAACATAAAAACCTTATAAAAGGCATGTTCTCAAAATACAGTGATGAATCGAAACAAAACGGATCAGTAACATGAATTAGATGGTCCTCTACAGTTCTATTCTGATGCTAATCTAGGAAGCTAAATAAAACCATATGTCTTGTGTGTTAGTGTTAATTATATGCTCATCAGACAGGTGATACTTTTGAATATCAATGACTTTACAGCTTTAACCCATCCAGAGAGGACTCAGTCTTGTAAATTTGTTTTCTATTGGTCCGTTTTTGTAATCCATTACAACTTGGAAATTGTGTTTCCAGTTAATGGGACTTGGTTCACGGTATTTCGTCCATCCTTCATTCAAAACATCTTAAAGTAAGTGTAACAATTTCAAAACTCTTATCCAAATATGAACTAAAATAAAAA
The DNA here is from genome assembly GCA_944474755.1 of Limnoperna fortunei. Taxonomy (NCBI): domain Eukaryota; kingdom Metazoa; phylum Mollusca; class Bivalvia; order Mytilida; family Modiolidae; genus Limnoperna; species Limnoperna fortunei. Next base: position 52,058,497 of record OX104122.1, read on the forward strand.
ATTGCTTTGGGTTCCCATTAAGGTCTGGGGCGATCCCATGGATACTCAATCTCCATATACTGAATCTAAAATTAGATCCCTCAGCAAACACCTGCGGAATAGTTCCCAAAAGAAAAACACAGTCAAATAGTCCAAACCATAAAGGGTACAATAATACAATGGAATTGTCAAGGTATTAAGATTATTTGTTTAAATCTCATTATCAGTTCAACCTTTCTTCCTATTGCATCTTGTCTCCAAGAATCTCATCTAAAATATCTTTTAAAAAGTACTCTTTATACAGCACATGTGTGGACGAGAATGATGGAGCTTGTGGCTTCTTCACTATTCTTGAATATAATCATATTTATAAATATAGCTCGTTTGATCTCAAAATTAATCTTCAGGCGGTTGCAGGATATCTTTAGACGAAACGATTACTTTATGCTCTGTTTATAGCCCTCCGAGTGTTCTTCTTAAATATAAACAAGTTAAAACACCTTATATATTTTACTGGGGACTTCAACGTAACAAGCTTCTATGGGACAGTAACACAATTAACGATAAGGGTAGATTATTGAAGGCTTGAGGAATCGGTAAGATTTGTGGACTTTTAATGATGGTACCAATAAATATTTACGTTATGGGTATGGAAGATATTCGTAAATTTATCTTACAATAGCAGATCTTTCTCTGTTGACCGATAACTCAAGTTAAGTCCATGACGATCTTTGTGGCAGTGTTCATTTTCTAATTATATTGAAATCTTTACATTCTCTAACACAGAACGAACCACTCGGTATAAATTTAACAAGGCCAGTTGGTCTCTATATGGACAACTCTGTAGAGAGTGAATTTACTGCGACATTTATGATTTTTTTTTTAATTTGTTTTGTTTTTGTTTCAATGTTGTTTAACGCCACTTTTTAAATTTAGTGAAACTCTTATTTCGATTGCTGATGAAACAATTTCCAAGATTTCCTGCGAGTCGAAATTAAAAAAGGAAAATCAAAACTTTATTTTCAAAACAAAAAATTACAAACTATTTTTTCTGGAAGAACTCAAACTTCCTCTTAACAAATCACACGATATAGCATGTGGAAAATGGCTACGGTTGTGTCTATTTCAAAACCAGGTAAAGACCACTCAGAAGCGTGGAACTATCGCCCTATAGCCCTTACGGGTTTCGTCTGTTATACCATGAAAAGGACGATGAATGATCGCCCTTTCTGTTTTTTTTTAGAATCCAACAACCATTTTTCTTTTATCCAAAAAGTGGATTTAGACAAGGGCGAAATACCCTAGATTATCTTGTACGTTTTGAAACGTATATACGAAACGCCTTTGTCAATAGCGAACATGTTTCTATTTTTTGCGATTTAGACATGGAAATCTGGTATTTTTCAAAAGATCTTTGTGATATGAGGTAAAAAGGTTGACTTCCTTCCTTTATTCAAAACTTTCTGTTTAAATTTCGGATATATATAACTTTGACTGAACCTTTCGAACTTAAAGAGGGAAGCATTCTTTATGTTAATTTAGTCAATATAAAAATATTTATCTTGCTCAAGTTTTAAAAAATCATATTGACGGTTGTTGACAATTTCTTATATATTATGGTGGGAAAAATATGAATAATAATTGAACGTCAACAGTAATTATTTTTAAACAACAGAAAAATGGGCACCGGAGAATGGTTTTTAATTCTCCACTACCAATCTGTTGGCATGCATTTTCGTTGTAACAGAACAATGCATGCAGACCTCGAACTAACTTATATAATAATCCTATCAAAATTGTTAAACAATACACCTTGAAAAAAAGTTAAGAACTCCTAGTTTTTTTTCAAGTCATACATATCCGAACAACTATGGACTGCTATTTGTTTTTAAATTGTATAGCAAACAAAAATATGCATTGTCGGGCACAATGAGCATTATTTTAACCAAAAAAACTCATCATTTTATTTACATATCATTTCATCAAAAATATGGACGGTCTTTGCTCTTTCACATAGTCTTTAAAAAGGATGGTCATCGAAAGCTCCAAGCTGTTATTTGATTGTCAAATCACACTTGAAAACGTCAATCATAACACCAAATTGATAATTAGCCGTCGAAGGGTCAATATCGGGTATATCCACCATTAGCATGAATGACTGCTGCAACCATGCGTCGCATACTGTAAAGTAAAGGCGTCTAATTTGTTGAATTGTTATCTGACGTTTGGGTTTGAGTTTTGGACATTTCGTTAATAATTTTGGTTTTGTTTGAATGGTGTTTAATGCCACTTTCAGTAATTTTTCGGCTATATTATGGCATCCAGTTTTATATTGGTGGAGGAAGCCAGAGTACTCGGAGTAAACCCCAACATGGGGTAGGAAAACTGGTAATCCTTGTCAATAAGGATTCGAGTCCAGTACACCCTGCCCAGAGTGAACTCAAAGCCTGCAACGTCAGTGTTGACAGACCATTTGATCAATTGTGACTAACTACCTCAACCACTTGGCCACCGAGGTCCCTAATAAGATTAGGTTTGGTCTTGGAAATTTCGTTAATAATGGAACATTTTTGTTTTGTTTGAATGGTGTTTAATGCTACTTTCAGCAATTTTTCAGCTATATCATGACATCCAGTTTTTATTGGTGGAGGAAGCCGGAGTACTCGGAGAAAACCCAAACCTGTGGTACGAAAACTGGCAATCCTTGTCAATTGAGATCTGAGTTCAGTACACCCTGCCCACCTCGGTGTTGACAGACCACGAGATCAATGGTGACTATCTACCTTAACCACTTGGCCAGCGAGGTCCCAAAAAATGGAAGTTGGTTTATAACAGGAACATTTAAGTTCCAGGTTGAAAGCCTTCAATTGCTTTTTACATTTTTTTACAGAATTGAAAAGTACCAAAAAGCCAGTAGGTAAAACAGAGAAAATACCCACGGGTTATGAAAGTATTCAGGATAAAAATGTCTCTGTTTTCCGAGAAAATACAAGTGAGAATGAACAACGAGGGGCTGATGCAACGTGGGTACTTGATATGATAAAAAAATGGGATGAAGAAGAACAAATAAAGGATGAACCTAAAGCAAGAACAGTGAAAATGTCTAATGATGTTGATGTGTTTGATGCTGATGGACAAATAAACATTGTGGCTTTAAGGGACAGTGAAAATGACAGAAAGCTTGTAAGGGAGGAGAAGCCTGCTGCAGGAAAAGTGACAGTTTGTACAAATAAGGCATCAGAACCAAAGTATAAAGTGGACGATTGTAACACACAATAAACTTCACAAAAACATGAAAGTTGAATGTGATGTTTCTGACATTCATCTGTTAACGTGTTATTATGTCTTCATGGTAATGCTCCTTGAGTCAATTTAAAGTTGTGTTCTTGTATTGGTGCAGCCATTTTGATGAAGATCAGGTGTTTTTCCAGTATATAACAAGCTATCCAGTTTTTATGTTTTTTAAGGGATGCAGGATACTATGCGTAATTTTTTGTGAAAATTTACAAGTAGATAGAACATTTATGGTAAATTTAATAATAATTTCTTTCACAGTTAACTCTTAATTTCCATAAAATTTAAAAAAAAAAATAATATTCTTATTCCTATATTATTACTTAAATTTATTAATGGTTGAAAATTTTTTTTTCACATAAATGAGTTTGGTATTGGCAAAAATAATGAAAATGAAACTTTCAACAAGGGAGGCAATTTTGACCAAAAATACCTTTTTTTAGCACTCTTTCGGTATCGGTAAGATTTGTGGACTTTTAATGATGGTACCAATAAATATTTACGTTATGGGTATGGAAGATATTCGTAAATTTATCTTACAATAGCAGATCTTTCTCTGTTGACCGATAACTCAAGTTAAGTCCATGACGATCTTTGTGGCAGTGTTCATTTTCTAATTATATTGAAATCTTTACATTCTCTAACACAGAACGAACCACTCGGTATAAATTTAACAAGGCCAGTTGGTCTCTATATGGACAACTCTGTAGAGAGTGAATTTACTGCGACATTTATGATTTTTTTTTTAATTTGTTTTGTTTTTGTTTCAATGTTGTTTAACGCCACTTTTTAAATTTAGTGAAACTCTTATTTCGATTGCTGATGAAACAATTTCCAAGATTTCCTGCGAGTCGAAATTAAAAAAGGAAAATCAAAACTTTATTTTCAAAACAAAAAATTACAAACTATTTTTTCTGGAAGAACTCAAACTTCCTCTTAACAAATCACACGATATAGCATGTGGAAAATGGCTACGGTTGTGTCTATTTCAAAACCAGGTAAAGACCACTCAGAAGCGTGGAACTATCGCCCTATAGCCCTTACGGGTTTCGTCTGTTATACCATGAAAAGGACGATGAATGATCGCCCTTTCTGTTTTTTTTTAGAATCCAACAACCATTTTTCTTTTATCCAAAAAGTGGATTTAGACAAGGGCGAAATACCCTAGATTATCTTGTACGTTTTGAAACGTATATACGAAACGCCTTTGTCAATAGCGAACATGTTTCTATTTTTTGCGATTTAGACATGGAAATCTGGTATTTTTCAAAAGATCTTTGTGATATGAGGTAAAAAGGTTGACTTCCTTCCTTTATTCAAAACTTTCTGTTTAAATTTCGGATATATATAACTTTGACTGAACCTTTCGAACTTAAAGAGGGAAGCATTCTTTATGTTAATTTAGTCAATATAAAAATATTTATCTTGCTCAAGTTTTAAAAAATCATATTGACGGTTGTTGACAATTTCTTATATATTATGGTGGGAAAAATATGAATAATAATTGAACGTCAACAGTAATTATTTTTAAACAACAGAAAAATGGGCACCGGAGAATGGTTTTTAATTCTCCACTACCAATCTGTTGGCATGCATTTTCGTTGTAACAGAACAATGCATGCAGACCTCGAACTAACTTATATAATAATCCTATCAAAATTGTTAAACAATACACCTTGAAAAAAAGTTAAGAACTCCTAGTTTTTTTTCAAGTCATACATATCCGAACAACTATGGACTGCTATTTGTTTTTAAATTGTATAGCAAACAAAAATATGCATTGTCGGGCACAATGAGCATTATTTTAACCAAAAAAACTCATCATTTTATTTACATATCATTTCATCAAAAATATGGACGGTCTTTGCTCTTTCACATAGTCTTTAAAAAGGATGGTCATCGAAAGCTCCAAGCTGTTATTTGATTGTCAAATCACACTTGAAAACGTCAATCATAACACCAAATTGATAATTAGCCGTCGAAGGGTCAATATCGGGTATATCCACCATTAGCATGAATGACTGCTGCAACCATGCGTCGCATACTGTAAAGTAAAGGCGTCTAATTTGTTGAATTGTTATCTGACGCATTCCCGGTGTAATTTAGTTTCTAAATGTTGAAAGTTCCGTGGAGGTTTCAAAGCTTGTAATCGCATACCCAATTGATCCCATAGATGCTCTTTTCGGTTGTGATCTGGACTTTTGGCAGGCCACGGAAGAGTAGGCACAGCTTCGTTCTCCAGATATGCCCTTACTGTCCTGGAACGATGAGGTCTAGCGTTGTCGTCCATTAAAACAGGTCTTTACTCTAACGGGTGGTTTTTAAAATGAGGCATAACTACAAGTGTAAGCACATCCTGGGTTGCCATTGATTGTTACCAGATCCAGTTTGCAATGATGTGAGATACAGCCCTTCACCATAACTTAGCCCCCACCAAAAAGCACTGTTGGAACAATGTTTCTTGGCGTGTAAGCTGTGTCTTAATGCCTCCAAACACGGGTTCGCCCATCAGTAACATGGAGTAAAAATCGGCTCTCATCTGACCAGGGTATTGGGCGCCAGGTTCTAAGGTTCAAATTTTGTCTTGCTCTGCACCAGGCCTGACATGGCGATCATCAAGCAATGGGCGTTTAATGACTCCACTCCAATCCTGCAATTTTAAGACGATGTACTGTTCTGACTGACAGAGTACGACCAGGTAACCATTGTGCTTGAGACAGGTGCTTGCTGCAAACGGATCTCGACTAACCAATCTACCAAAGATCCTATCTTCACGTTGTCACAGATGGTCGACCAGATCGGGAACGGTCTTTAACATCTTGCGTAGCAGCTTGTTTTCTGTCTAAACGACTATTGTATAATGATAGCTAAGCTGACGACCTATTGCCTTGTAAGACATACCAGTGGAATGCATGCCGATTATTTGCCATCTCTGTGCTTCTGATATCCGCCTCCTTGCCATGCTTACTTTATATGATTTGGAAATTAGAAATTAGGGATTTAAATACCAATATGTTGCACGAAAAAATAGTGCACTTTGTACGTGATGAAAGGAGCAAGCTTCACGTGGACAGAAAACCGCGCTTAATTAAAATTTCAAATATGAACGCTCACATCCTTTTAATTATACATTAAAGAATTAATACTGACAAAAATCATCAACATTTCACTTTATTTACTCTAAACGAAAAACAAAAATATTCGTAGATGCTTAACGTTTTTCAATGTGTATACTTTTCTTGGTCTGATAATTGATAGTAAGCTTTTAAACAATAAATACTTAAATTCAATAGGAATTTTAAAAAGTCGTATCCAGCACCGACTGCTTTACTTAATCCATAATGATCGCTAGTTTTAATCTAAATTGACTACGGTTGCTTTATTTGTGGTTCTGCTCGCGAGTCATATGTCATAATCCTTGATGTTGTTCATCATCAAGGGTTGCGACAATTCCTTGGAACTTTTAGAACCACACCTGTTGAAAGTTTATATGTTGAAGTAATCGAGCCTTGTTACGTCAGATGAGCATAAATTTATCATCTGTTCAGACTGCTTGTCAAGTCTTGTTTCTATTGAAAATTTGAAAAAATGCATGAAATTTATAAAAATCTTGTTACCGTTAGTCAAGACGTTGTGTTTTTTTACTGGATTCCTATTCATGTGGCAATCCATGGAAACACAGTTGTTGACCAGAAGGCCAGGAAGGCCTTAAATGATAAAATCATTTTGTGTTCAGTTCCGCTGATTGATTTTAAACCATACATTTTAACTATGTTTTTACTTTGTGGCAGATTGACTGGAATATCCAAGTTCTTAATAACTTCTTGAGATCCAGCCACGACTGCGCAAAGGTAATTTTACATGTTATATATCCCATAAATTTGAGTCATGTAATGGTTGTGATTGAGGGGGTGGAGGTTGGAATCATCGCTCTAGCGATGTTTTAATAGGGAACTTAAAAAGCCGTATTTGTTAATTTGATTTAAATTAGTAGGTTTTCTGTTTGTAAGCTGCATATGACCCGAGTGAGATTTGGAAATAATCATCTAGATTTAAAATATTGTTTGGGATGAGACGAAACGCATATTTCTCGTAGTAAATTCTATAACCTTTTTGCCTTTGACGTTATATTTGTATTTCAGAAGCAAGACTAAATGTGAATGATCGAAGAAGAATTCATGTTATTACCAGTTTATTTAGATGTTTATTTAATTAAGTATTGATGTATTCGATCTGCAATTTGTAATATGATGAATATAACTAACATATAACATTGGATTATTGCACTACGACGATAATGTCACTATTGTGTATTTTATATATCTGATTCACTAAATAATAAGGTGTGAGTTGTTTGAAAAAAAAATACAAAAAGAAATACAAAAAAAGCTATCTGAAAGCTATATATAAATATTTTTAACAAAAGCTTTGAACTACAAAATTTGTAATAAACAATAATTTTACCTTTAAAAGTAAAAGAAATTGAAAGTCTGATTCATTCGAAAATTGAACAAAAGGAAAATAAACGATGAACAACTTTGCTTTTAACATGTATCTGAAAAAGTATGTACAAAATACAAGTGTATTTACTTTTGCCAAAAAAATAAATATATGAATTTAATCGTAAATACAAAAGTTCAACTTACATAGTGAGATGGAACACATCGATTGTCAAAATAATTTATGAAATAAACTGTGGCGCTCATTCGATTCAAAGGTGACACCAAGACATCGATCAAAACGAAAGTGAAAGTGTAATAGAGTATACCCTAAGTCAAAAATTAGAACATGTATATAAAACATACTACTACATTTAGCTACTAAGTAATGCAATCAACAATACAAGGTCCAAAACGAGAATTTAAGTATTAATAATACAACAAATACAAAAATGTTGGAAATGAAATATATAATTAAGTTTTACTAAATCCACGAACAACACCAGTAAACACACATTTTTCAATAATCAATTGCAGTCTTTACTCTTCCTGGATTTGATTTTTCTATGGAACCAACAATTATTGACTCGATGTGTGTCTAATTAGAGGCAAACCCTGTTTCTCGTCCAGAGCATCCATGGCTTTTAAAACAAAAATATGTTCGGGTGACTTAAATTCTGGTTTCGTGTTTGGTGTTTGCTTTATGTTATGTATGGTTGTCTGAATCCGGATTTTGATTCAAGAGGTAGGTAAATAAATGAACTGAAAACGACATGCATAATTTAAATAAAAACAGTTTTTTGATTACTTTCATTATCAAAATTGTTTAAAATATCCTACAATCTCTTGTGCCTGACTCTAACCATGGCTGTGCTGGACTCCTCGCGCCCATAACACTTATTCCTGGATTCGCGCCTGACCTAACTTTTTTTCGAGTGACTGAAACTGAAAAAGTTAAACATATCGATAATTCTATCATTTGCACAACAACAACAAAAAAAAACTCAGCGACAAACTTGATTCCTTATATTGTGCGTCCATGTTACTACAAAGAAGTTAACCTTTGCGTTGTCATTCCTAAGATTAACATCCAACTGTATTTTGAACAAACAAGAGTCTCTGGTTGGTGAACAATATACAGAAAACATAGTTTAGGACGGCGTTACTCATTTTTGAAAACGTCTACAAATAATTACAAGTTTATCCTCATTACATTTCCACAGGGAACAAATAAATAATTTTTTACATCTATTTTTTAAATCTTATTTTCCTAAGATTTTATGCATTTTATTGTAAATTTGTATTTATTTAAAGTTTTTGCTATACTGGACTGTTGTTGCCATCTGTCAACAACTTATTTTTGCAGATTTCCCACTTTTCATTTTCAAGTATTTTAACAAAAAGCACACTATATTAATTCATTAGAAATGCTTGTAACAAGCGATAGCAATCCCTCTGGTATTGTGTCATCTCCACTTGATTTTTGAGCTTAAGTATCTCCGCACGGTAATTTTGTTTTTACCTTAATCTGATACCTTCCATAGATCTTCACTTTCTTTATAATGAGGTCCACAACTAAAACCTGGCTTTGCTGGATAAAAAACGCACGTTGTATTGTCATCAGTACAGTTAAAGATATCTATTGTAGCTTTCCTAACATAAAATCGTTTACAAAACTTCATCCTACATCAGTTAAAATACTTTCAACCACGTGCGCAATGTCCACGATTTCGCGGATGTGTTCTAAGCAAAGTTAATGCAAGTACCCTTTCAGAGTCAAATCTTATGGATTCTAAACAATTGTTTAAAGAATTAGTTCAAACTCTGATAATAGGCCATAATCCTTATAAAAATTTGTCAATATTGACATAACAAAATTGCCACAAAAAGCAAACGCTAATTAGTTATTTAATTGTTAACCAAGTGTTTAGCAATAATATTTTATATGGGTTAATGACGCGCATGCATAGAATAAAAATATTTTGTAACAAAGACAGCCACTCCTGCCAAATAAATTTCAGTTCATTGATTGTTTCTGGTACGACACGTGGTTCTTTCATCTTCATCATCTCACTTAGTATAAACTTTTTTACAATATCTTATACACTACGTGACTGTATAGGATTAAAAAAAGCACTTTTCAACTTAATATATTTTTTGTTTTATGACATATCTAAAGAATTTAAGTTTAAATCAATTATAAATAAACTGTAACAACTATCAAATCTTTATTGATATCTAATAAAATTTTTAAAGATATCATGAAGTATATAACATATTAATTATGACGCCTTGTATGGTGAACAATATTTTCCATAAAATAAAAAAAACAGTGTCAACTTGGTTGATATCTTTGGTCGTAACAAACATTTAACAGACGATTCGATAATGAATTAATGTTGTCCATAGATATATTTTTATCCTTTCTATATACAGACCTAACGATATGTTCTATAGTTCTTTATCTATTTTGTATGAACATCAAATTGTAAACGTTTTGTAATAAAACCTAAATATAGTACTGAGAGAAAAGTATTCGTAGTAAGACTATAATTAATACAGTTTAAAATATGCAACCAGCGTTTTGTTTCTTTTTGAACAATATATCGACAAAGGTCTGTTTTGTTATATATGTCCAATAATATTTTTGCCATCCAAACGTACAGCTAATACAATACTCACAAGAGAAATAGCAGGAAAACTGACATAACAAAAAGAGCCGTAAGTCGAGGGACAATTACAAATCCGGATTTTGACAAAAAATTCATATTGAACACAAAACAATAACCGACAACACAAAAACAAAAAGTGAGTAACCCGAGCCCAATAAAAACCTTGGATGTACTCGGGTGAACCGTTCGAGTAACCTGTGCAATTTGCTAATCATATACCCGTCAAGTTAGTCACTGTCATATCTAGGAAAAAGTAAAATCGAGGAATAGGAAAGACTATCAATCAGCAAACAAAGTCCGATCATGAGAGAGATGAAATTCCCCTAACGTTTTATTAAGTCATTTTGACGAACATAGAACTATTGAAGTGATAACATTAGCCTCGGTACAACAAACATATTGTTTGAGTAGCTTAGTAGTCAATACATCATCAATATATAGCGGCATGTGCAATTAAAGGTCTGGTTCTATGTTTTTTCTGTCTTCTACAGCAGACCTTTTAGGAACGCTGCCTCATAAGAGTAAAAGCACAGTAGAGGAACACAATATATGGAAAATAATAAATGCAGCACTAAGACTATTCAATAAAAGTGTTGTTTAACGCCCGTTCAAGTACAGTTACTGTAGTATGGTCTTTTAACTGAACATAGATAATCGTATCCACAACTCCCAGACCACTAGTGCACACTACACGTCCTGCTACTGAATACTCTCTCTTCAATACATTGTCGTGTCTATCATTCACGGTCATAGAGATTCTTATTTAATATGTACTGTTATGTTGAATAAATCGACATACGTGGTAACGTTCCATTCTATATAATTGCCAGATCTTTCGATCGATTACTTCAAAACCAAACCTCCCAAGTACCCTTCCTATAGTGCCCCATTCAAATACAGTCTTCATGTTAAGATCTGAACATTGTCGACACTAAAAGCTTGCGTAATATTTGTTCAAGGGACATAAATACTTTGAATCTTAATCTATCAATTTCCAACTTCAAAACTGTGATGGATTCAATAAATGACTATGCCAGAAAATAAAAATCAGTCGAATTAAAGGATTGATAAAAAATGACAGAACGTAATTTGTCATCAATGACTCTCTATCAGATAACAAATATACTGAAGATTAAATCTATGTTATAGACATCCTGTTAAAAAAGACAATACACTGTCTCAAACCTTCTGTTTCAGATCCATTATATTGATGATGTTTTGTCCATAAACATCGTTAAGTTTTGTGTTTATTTGTATTTAATCCACCCCAGCGAGCTTAAAATTAAAGACACCAGCAGTTCAAGTAGATCGTAGCTTTACGTAGACATTTTTCTGTAAAAAAAAAACTCGGAAAAACTGTAAACTACAACAAGCCTAATGACCTGAAGTTTGTAAAGCTTCTCGGTTCATCATATGACAACATAAAGCTTCAGCGTATGGTATTTAGATTTCAAAACTAAGAAGCTTCAGAAACAAGACTGTTATCCTTTCATTGACTTAAATGCTGGTTATGGTAAATCCATTCTCAAATACGATCTGACATCTTTACTGAGTCATAGGTAGTCCTTTCACTTCCAAGATTTGACGTTTTTCTAGACATGACGATGAGTAACTTGATTGTATGTCATCAGCACCCTAAATGAGCCCATGGTATTTTTTATTTAATTTTTGTTTTACGGGTTACTTATTTACTGTTTTTCTGTTTTTGGTTTTTGTTTTTGCATATCTGTCTGAATACGGATTCGTTTCCTTTTACTTTTAGCGTGTTGTTCAGTCAGTTTCCTTGCTATTGTAATTAAAAAAATTTTTCCTTGTGTGTGAATTATCACTTTTCTAAAGTGACAAATACACTATGATGTTAATTTGCACCCAACAAAGAAGTATTGTTATATAACATTTTTAATGAAAACGTTAATTGATAGGACTAACAGATGAATTGGAATTTCATTAAAATTACCTTTCCTTAGTTTTCAATATACGTGTTGACAATGTAGTGAAATAGAAATTAATAACAGTCTCAAACATCCGATCGTTTTTTGGAAGCTGTGTTTTAAATACTTGACAAAATTTAATAAGACCAAAGTAAACATATTGATGATTTGTTTTGAATAACAAATGGCATGAAAGGTTTGAACATTTCTACATTGTATCGATTCAATATTTATATTACAATCATCAAGCACTATGCTCAAGATCTCTTATATATTTAAAGATATTGAAAGAAAATTTCAACAATTCTTATAAGTAGAAACAACTCCGAAGACGTATTCGCGTATGAATTGGCACACATTTAAAGGCAGTTGGATGTCAAGTTTATTACACAAACAAAACTCAGTAAAGCACGACTGTGTAAAAGTTATTTGCTTAACTTGAGGTTTGTAAGACATTTTATCTTATATTTAGCAATCTAGCATTATATTCATAATGAGGACTGATTTTGTTCTCTTTTGTCATCTTATTATACACTGTAGCTGTGTTACATCAATTAATGAATGGAATTTTCAACATAAAATTGACAATATACCTACAACACCGATTTCATCGCCAATGAAAGATATAGGAAATATATCGACCTTAACGTGTGGAACCCTTTGTATATCGGACGGCATTTGCCAATCCTTTGTTTACGACCAGAATAAACAACGATGTAGTCTTTACAATGAAACAAAGCCAGCGGTAATGACATCACAGTTTATCCATCTGTATGTTGGTAAGTACTTGTATAACATTATGTTTCTTAGTAATAAGAATGGGGGCAACTTTAGCGGAAAAAAATCTTTCTAGAGGTGCATTCGATTTCATCGTTGCAACCGTAATTATCTGCAATACGTATTACGTTTCATACATATTGTTACGCGTGCTGATATATTTGGTTATAAAAATCAGTTAAATAGTTATATAGAATATAATATTGTTACAGTAACAGATATTAAATATCGCTCTCTTTACACTTAACAACGTAAAACGGATAAAATAAACACATAGTGTAATTAAATAAAAATAATTAAATTAATAGAATAGTTTTAGTACGAAAGCAGTAAAGGACGAATTATGTTTTGAAATTTTAGAATTCAGAATTCAAATTTGTTATTCACGTCCGGAGAAGTAATATTATGACTGTGGTATCTTTGATGACATTGTATTGCACTGGTTCGATGCCTCTGCTAAAGTTAAACTGTTAGTCTCTGTGGGTATAACCAGCCAGCAATCACACTTCGGTGCAGACAAAACATCCTCATTGTCTACATTTGCTGCCCAGAAATTTTGACATTGATTAAAACTCTTAGGTTTTTTCTATTCGCAGGCTTTTGTATGACGATTTTGATTTTAAGCCTGAAAGTACAGTTTATAAAAATGGCCGCCTTGTCTATGAATAGAACATAACGAACAACTTTCACATCAAAACGATATATGAGGAACATTTTGAGCTAACTTTGAGGGTTGTTACCATTAAATTGCATTTTTATATCAATGTTTTTCTTTAGTATTACCAAATATATAAAAACTATATTGTTCATAAACTGAGGTAATAAACATTATCAGCAAGATAAGATCTTCAAAAACGTCAATCGGCAGTAGTTTTTTATTCTTAAAGAGAAGCGTTTGGTTGTGATTTGGAGTCAGACTTTTCTGGCTAGGTTTGTAAAACCAGCAAGAAACAAATATCATTGATTAATATAAAAAGAGGTTGGGAGCCATACTGGTACGGTAGCCATAGATCGGACAACCGAGCTACCTTGCGCTTCCACAAGGTGCGGAAAGGAGGAGTCCTTTCGTTTGATTGGACAGTGTTGTACGGAAAGCCTGGCAGCGGGCCATAATTATTACTTGTTTGGACAGTGTCACGCTTCTGGCACGATAAAGACCCCTTTTTTGATTGTCAAAGAGTACAAAAACCTAAACTCTCGTCCCTACCTAATATACTATACGTATTCCAGTAGCTTGATTTACACAATGATCAATTCTCTTTCCTTATTAGTTTGATGTTCCAATATCTTACTGATTACAGCTGGAATATTGCATGGTGCAAGTGAAGCAGACATTCAATAAATCATTCAAAATTAAAAACATCAAACTGAATGACAAAAAATTATAAATCAACAAACTAAACGCCAAGGAGTATAATTAAATTTTTCGTTTACATATATTTAGTAAATACTAGAAAGACGGATTTTTTTAATTCTTGTATTGATTCTGGTGGTTACTTTTATGATAGAAATATAAGGAACACAACTATAGGTTAATATGGCAGGATTTTTACCAGACACGTCTGGTAGGTCCTACGAATTTTGTTTTCACTGTGATGAGGACTAATATGACATTAAAAAAGAGCTAAAGTTACGCTTTCATTGATTACAAATCTACCTCGTAATGAATGCCTTCTAATTTAATAGTTAACAGTTGGGTAGGCGTACGTTTGTTTTGTACCCCTCACAGGTTTCCTTGCCCCGGAAATAAATTTTTAAATGAAAAGGAGGACCGTATCCGGTACAAATTTGCGGACGTAATTAATCGTTAATTGCTTATTATGTAAAGCAATAATTGATATAATAAATAAATATTTTGCATATGCAACATTAACTGCATATGACCTTATATGGGTCAAAACTGCGCTATTTCTCTGTGTTTTGTGATGCGCGCTTACAAAAAGGGGTCTATAATTTTAGTAGTATAGATGGGTAGAGATGTCAACATTGGGGAATTGAAACACACTATGTTCTCAAACATTTAATGTTTTCTTTGTTAAAAGTAAATCTGTTGTTTCAGATCGATGTCCATTATCCATTGGTTTTACATATGTATCATCCCTTGACTTGTGCTACTGGTTTCCTTCGGTTTCAAGAACATGGTATCAGGCCAATACTACATGTTATGGAAAAGGCGCCACATTAGTGAAGGTTGATACAACCCAGAAGCGAGATTTTTATAAAACTCTTACAGGTAGGGAAAATATTTATCAGATTTTTACAGATTAGAGACATCCTTGGTTTGTTTTTGTTTGTTTGTTTGATTAAATTTAATTTTACGCAACTTACCGGATTTATTTGGATATATCATGACGTTTAATATTTTGGGGCAAGAAAGCAAGAGTACTCGATGAAACCCTTGATATTTTCTAGGAAAAATTCTCTACAATTAAGAATTGAATCAAGTACACCCTGCTTAAACTGAATAAGAGTTATTGTTTGTTTACCATCAGAACTATCATTAATGTCCCCTTGTCAGTTTTTATCTATTCTGTTCTGGTTTGTGTGTTGAAGGCACATAGTGCTGCTATGTTGTCTTGTGGCTTTTGCACAAGATGTTTATACGTCAAAGTATCAACATTATTTAAACGATGAGAGCATTAACTACAACAAATAAAAGCATTATATCATATACAAGCATTACACATAATAATAGCCCTAATTATTACCCACTAAAATGACAGATGCCAAAGGAAGGTTAAGTCAACATCAGACTATATGTACACAGAATAACACATTAAAAGCTTTCTATTCTATTGTTTTTTAAACGTTGAAGCTTTTGACAGTTCTAAGCTGTCATGGCTGATTGATTCCCAGCGTTGCCACGACCTTCGATCCCCATATCGCCTTGTCCTGGTTGAAAGGGACAGTTACGGCAGGCACGGGATGTGCTGATTCCAATCGACGAGATCTTTATAAGCTGTATGGTGTAATAAGTTCCGATAAATATTCAGGAGCAATTTCGTGAAGACACTTACATAAAAAAGAATCTTAGAGTGAATACGACATTCAACTGGAAGCCATTGTAGTTGGATTAGAACAAACGTCAGGTTTCCATATTTTTCAGTACGTGTTATAAGGCTAGCCGTGGTGTTCTGTACACCCTGAAGGTTGTATATTTTATCTGTTCACGCCATATACAAGTTCATTTCTATAATCTAATCTCGATGTTTCTATAACGTTTACCAGGATCTTGCACATATCTTTGGAAATAAACGGACGAACCCTACCTATCTGACGTATGTGCATATAGTATGATCTTGAAACGAAAAGGTAAAATAGTAAGGTAAGGGATTTGTAAAGGTACATCCCAAGATTTTTCAAAACCTGCATCGTACATGATATTTTCTATGAATGCAATGTTACCATCATGATTTTTGAATTTATTCCGTTTTGAGACAAAACACCAACAGTTCTGTTCTGTAATGGTTAAGTTTTAATAAATTTGAACACAACCATTTTCGGATATCCGTGAGACATGTCATTATTCGTGCCAAAAATTCATCTAAATTCATCTAGACTACTACACAAATACGATTCGATCCAAGCCAGAGCTGATACAATATTGCCATAACTGTACTACAGTCATTGAAAAAGTATTTAATGGCCGATCACATCGAAGGCGTTTGAAAGATCTAACATTACAAGAATACTGCAAAAGTTCGTCGTGTGTACTTTTAATAAAGATGTTTCATTCTAGTGACAGGACCGGTAGGCGGATTGATTTTCGCATTCAGGTGGTGTTAAATTATTGCCAAGCAACTTTTTAAAACTTTTTTTGATACGAGAGATTTCAGACAGGACAATAGTTATTAAGGTTTTCCTTATCTTGTACAGGTTTCTTTAATAGCTGTCTGACAGTTGCTTGTTTTGTAACCGACAAAAGATGTCACAATCGGTATGAAGCTTTTGATGCTTTGTTTCAACTGATAAGTTGGAATGGTATCTAGATCGTAAGACTAAGAAAGTGATGCCGCAGAAAATTCCATCAACTGATCACCATAACATTGTACGTCGGCCCATAAAATATTTGAATACTTTCCAATTTAATTGTTTTGATTTTCTCTGCTAGTTTGAATTTGTGCAAAAAATAGTTTCCAGTTTATTTATTTGATAAATCCGGTTCATTTTCAGACGTCGGTAAAATTACGTAGTTTTTACCCCTGAGTAGGTTATTTGTGTGTTTAAACATCTTTTTGTATCGTTACCTCATTCATTATACTTGAATAATAAGCTCGTTCGCTTAAAAATAGTAATGCTTAGAAATAGAAATCTTATGTTTAAGAGACACCTTCCTAATTAAATTTTCCTAAGTAACGCCTCCGAACTCTTCCTGTCTTTCGCTTCCCCCCCCCCCCCCTTTTACCGGTATTTAACTCCTCGGGGTATCATTGCCTGCTTGATCACAAGGTTATTGTTTTGGCTTTGATTGTTGCGTGCTTTTGTACAATAAATTTGACACCCTCTTGATATGTCAACTTAACTATGTCGTCAAGACTAAGATCGTCCGAACTAGTTGTGAGTGAAAATGCCACGTCCCTCTCAAATTCACTATTATTAATTTTCCGACATTTCCTGAACGTAACTGTTTTATGTAGTATCGGTGGTTTACTTAAATGGATAAAGGATGTTATACATTTATGACCACCGGACGAATCACCTATAGAATCACAAAAAATGATCGTTAATTTGGCATCGATTGAAAATACGGCTATTATCTCTCATAAATACTACTTCTTGAATATGTGCGCGAACAAGGGTCGGATTGTTTATTAGTTGTTTCAAGCCATGTTCCTGTCACGATGGCAAAAGTTTTGTAGACTTTGGATCGTTTTGAATATTCAAATGGAAATATAGATCTACTGTAATAATAAGCTCTTCTGTTGAGATAACATGGCAAGAAAAGTGCTGTCACCATTCATAGAAAAATTGTGGAAACTTTAGCTTGTAAGAGTTTGACAGAGGTGGAAGATAGACGATACAGACTTGTAACTTATACGAGCTTTGTGATATGATAAAACATGCAAGATGTTCGAACTGCGAAAATTTAACTCTAAAGTCAAACGCTTAACATGAATACCCTTGTTGTGTATTATAGCTATACCTCCACATTGCTGCATTGTCTGTATCTGATATCACAACCTTCAGGAACAAGCTTCCCATGTACTACTTTATCGATATCGGTTCCTAACCAGGTTTCTGTTAGAGCAGTTTGGTCGATATTGTTCTAGATAATCAAGTCGTCGCTAAAGCCTTAATTTTGACAGATATTCCATATAGTGCATAAATCTTATCAAATTTCTAGACAGTTCAGATCTACGAACCTGATGTCCATGTTCCACAGGACTATGTGTTATTCTCGTTGTAATTGCGTTATCAAACGCTGTGAACTGATTATTGCACGGAATAGTGACAATATTACGAAAATCAACTCCTTTTTGAGTACAATAGTAAAAGTTGTTTTGAGGTCCGAATAAACCTTTGACCGGCTTTAGTTCTATTGTTTACCGTCGAGCGGGATCGTTACAACACGAGTTCACAAACCTTGTGGCAAAACGTGTACTGAATGTATGTAATGAACTGACCAGAGTTCATCGTAAGTGAACAGGTAAACAGAAAATAATAGTTTATATAAAAAACCCACAAAATATGATGAATCGATGTAATTTTCGCTGATAATATCCGTAATGTCATATATAAATAATGTATAGATTTGTTATTCTGAAAATTATTTCATTCAATTGAAAAACATCGAAAAACGTCGGAGAGATAGCTGCCATGTTACAGCGCTACCTATTATTTGTTTATGGTTTCAAAGTAAATTTCAGTAAACGTACAATATAAATAGAATTGGGACGGTTATCAAAACTATCCTAAAGTAGGTCTAACGAAATGTCTGAGGACAGAACTTAGGACCGTGTCTTGACCCTCACATCTAATATCATCATACCAAAGATGTCATGAAACTGTCTTGGAAATATGCATTCTTTGATCTTTTTTAAGAATAAACAAGGGACGACGAGTATATATGCTCTAAACATAAACCATAAAACTACAATTGATACAAATATTGTATAGACAACCTCCGCCTAAATAGGCTCCTGCTTCATTCAATTAATTTGATTGATCTATTTTATGGTACTTCCAAATCAAAAGACTTCAAACATAAGAACAAACTCTTATATCAAATTTAATTGAAATTAAAGGTACAATTTATAAAGTTTGTCACATCTCTTAATGTGCATTTAGCAATTGAAGACCATGTGCGTTTATCTAGTTTGGTAAGCTATGTGTAACTAAGCTTGATTTTTGTTGGTTTTTTTGTGAAAGGGGGTAAAAGACTGATGCTTAGATAATTTTTGGCCTATCATTAGGAGGGACGAACAGACAAATACTATATATTGCATATTCACGTTTGTTTGAGACATAATGCGTTTCTAAATATCGTCATAAGAAATGGGTGCAATAATTCGGTTTTGGTCAACATTTTCCTCTTTAACGTTGTTAGCAGTATTAAATGTTCCAAAATCGTTTTACGTTGTGTACAGATCGTAAACGTCAAGAAGTAAGACTCGTGTCTTAAGATTCAAAACACTGATTAATTGGGAACAATCTATAATCGTCCTCTATTTTAACTGACTCATATGCCAATTGAATATTATCCTCAACTCCTTGAAGAACCTGTAAAAACAAAGTAAATAAATATCCTACACATAAATTTACGATAATTAGCACAAAAGAGCAATATACACAAATAGAAAACTCTAAATATATCTATCTAAATACCTAAGAAAGAACTAATCTTTTATTTAAATGCAGTCGGGTAGCTCTGCAAAGTCTTCATATTTCCACGTCGTCTGCTACAAACCAAATGGTATGTTTTCTCGAGAAACGATGGCACGAGCTTCAAACAAAAGCTTTTTCTGATTAGTCTAATATCACTCGCATCATAATAAGCTCCGTCCTCCTGTTAGGACGGATACTAATGGGTTATTCATGTAATGTATAGCACCACTGTCCTCGTTAGATAAATACACTTTCTCACGCTGTCGCGTTTGAAAGTTCATTTGTTTAACGCAGAAGACTATAAATATAACTTAGCATTCTCCCAGAAATATAATTTATACATACAGTGTCTGATTATTTTAGACTGCAATTAAAATATAAATCAACATTTTATAAACAGGTATCAAAAAATATTTAATCATCTGTTGTTTTTAATAAATTATTATAAATGAAGGTAATAATAAGTACCTAAACCAAGAAAACTGTCAAAAAGACAAACCACAAATCAAAGTTAAAAAAATCCGGCAAACTTGAGAACAAACGACCAAAATATATCAACAACGGCAATGGATACGACTTGGTACATGTATTTTAAATGAAAGAAATCAAAACATAAAACGGATCTTTTACAAGCATATCAGTGTGATATAATATGGCACAAGTTTATAATTGATAAAACGAGTTTGACTTTTTCCGTTATCAGTTAACAGGCAAAATTACATCTATGGACTTTGAAAAAGTTTTTTATTGACCAACGCCCATGCAAGGTCATGGTAGCAATTTTGATTTAAGGCAATTATGTGTAATAAGAAAGTAGCAAAGAAAACCGACCGAACAACAAGAGCCAAAAACCAAGGGACAGTTACAAATCCGGATATAGACAAACACAACACAAAAATCAAAAACATAAAACACAGAAAGAGAGTAACCCGAACCCAATAAAAACCATGGGTGCACTCAGGTGCTCCGGACGAGTAAGCAGTGCCTGCCTCTAATTAGACACCCGTCGAGTTACTCATTGTCTTGTCTAGGGAAAAGTTAAATCCAGGAATAGGAAACACTACCTATGACTCAGCGAAAATGTCAGATCGTATTTGAGACACTGATTTCCCGTAACGATCAATTAAGTCGTGGTGCCGACCATAGAACTTCTGGAGAGATAACATCAACCTAGGTACAACAAACCCTTGTTTGAGTAGTTTAGCAGTCAACAGCAGTGATCGGTCTAGAAAATCTGAATAACGATCGCAGGATCTAGAATAACGTATAAGTTGTGAAATGTACACACCATACGCTGGAGCTGCTGGAATGTTGCCGTCGATGAACGGGAAGTCGACAATTGGAAAGTTGAAGTCATCACGCTTGTCGTAGAGCCTAGTTTGTAGTTTTCCTGAGTCTATTTCTAGAAGTAGGTCTAAGTAAGAGGCTGATCTTAGTGTATTGGTGGTGTCTTTAATTTCAAGCTCGCTAGGGTAAATTGAATGTAAATAGTCACCAAATTTAGCATTGTTGAGGGACAAAACATCATCAATATAGCGGAATGTGAAATTAAAGGTCTGGGCCAGAGTCTTTTCTTTCTTCTTCAGTAGGCCTTCTAGGAACTCAGCCTCATAGGAGTACAAAAACAGGTCGGCGAGGAGAGGAGCACAATTAGTACCCATTGGAATACCAAGTCTGTTGAAAAACATGTCCTCCAAACATGACGAATATGTTGTCAATTAGAAAATCTAACATGTGACAGATTTGGTCTTCAGTATATTTAGTATTAGCTTTGGAGTCATTGATGACGAAGTAAGATCTGTCATGACTAATTACCAGGTATTTATATCGTTTCTTTCCGTTTTTTCTTGAAAAAGCAGCGTTTTAGTCTATTTATAGGAACGGTATAGCTGTGAACTTTGTTCATGAAAAATAAAGGAAATGTTGAAAAAAATTAATAACACTAGTAGAAGCAGTTTCTGTTTTACCAACGGTCTAATTCAAAACTTCTGGTTCTTGGCTAATTACTACCAAATTTTGGGGTAACTTTCAGGTTTCAATGAAAATGTCATTAAAATATAATCAATGTACTGATAATAATGATCACTTGACAATATTATTTTTTATAGAAAATAGTCAGGTTATAGGTTTAAAAGTTTTCAAGATGTCAAATTTAACAAATCATAAATCTATTTCAAGATATACTATTACCGAGTTACGTGAGGACCTTAAAACTATTTATCGTATTTCAATGAACAAAATGATTTCTAGACCCAAGGGCTTACCATAAATTTTACCCGATGAAGAATTTCCTAATTGGCTATATTTAATTCTATGCTTTGTAATCGCAATAATCTACCGCAGGTCGGGGTTTTTTCTGGGTACACCGGCTTCCTCCCCCAATAAAAACTGGACGCCATGATATAGCTGAAAAATTGCTAAAAGTGGCGTTAAACACGATCCAAACAAACAAAATAATCGCAATAACCTATCCAGAACGACAGAAATTCTTCAGTTGTGGGAATTAGTGAATGTTTAAAAAGTCACATTAAATTGTGTAGACGGGAAGACCTAAAATCAGTTCATCTAGATTTAAACATATTTTGTTCAGATTAAAAACTAAAATGTAGTGGCTAGCTGGCCGCAGGTTCATAAATATTCACTACAAATCAATAAGCTAATGTTGAATCAATGTGGTTTTAGCTTTATACTTAATGATCCCTAATACTTATCTATATTTCGTTCGTCTAAGTTTTTGGATTCAGTTTGAAAAAATAATTCATAGAGGTTGGACGAAAATAAACACATATCTCTTGGTGAACAAAAACAAAATGTTTAGCAAAATCGCCTACAAATGTGTCTGATATTCTTACAGTAAAATGTATTGTTTGTATGAATGACATTTAACGCTACCTTCAGCAATTTCTCAGCTTTATCATAGCGTTCAGTTTTTATTGGAGTACCCAGATAAAACCCCACGGCCTTCTGTAGGGACACTGGCAATCCTGGTCAATAAGGATTAAAGTCGAGTGATTCTACCGGAAGTGAGACTCGAACAAGCAACCTCAGTGTTCAGTTCACGTGGTCAATAGTAGACAATCTACCTTTACCACTCGGCCACCGAGGCCCCATATGGTGAATATACTTACAGATGTAATAAAACAAACTGTTTTTCAAACACATAGACTTTATCAGATACAGATGATATACTAGTGGTTCACAGCTATACCGTTCCTATAAATAGACTAAAAGCGACCATGATGGCAATTACATTGCAATAAATACGGGTTACAACAACAAAAAATCTTCCACAACAGAAGTTTGGAATTACAAGCGAGGTAACACGACCTTATGAGGGAGAGAGTAAGAGAGACAACTGGTATGAACTTATTTATAAACAGATAGTTGTTAACATAGCTTGCACAATTTGTATGGACAAATTTCTAAATATTCAGAAACTTTGCATTCTATGACAAAAGTAGTTATCAGAGAATATGACAAGTTTAAGTTTTGTTTTAACTATGACCTGCAGAAATCTATCCGACAAAGAAACAGAAATGTATTTGAAAGACAAAACCCTTATCAACTACAACAAAAACAGCTCAAACATGAAGAAAAATACAACATATTATTCGAATATTAATGAAAATCTTAGTGACATCAAATCTTCGATCCTTAAATTATACTGTAAAACCATAAAAATGATATTAGACAATAAAAGTCCGGAAAACAACATGCCACATTTACACAATACAGAAAACAATACTAAATTTAGAAATTTTAAACCGGCGTGCACCAAGTTATGACCTATTTTCTGGTGGTTTTATATTGATCAAACATTATTTTGGGGTATATTGATCCCAAAATTGGTCTAGTTGAAAACATGCAGGCAAAATTTTGACAAAAAGTGGAAAATAGTTAGTATTATAACTAGTTCTGTGTTGAATGGCCGACACAAAAGTCGACAAAAAGACGCCGTGGACAGTATTTCTTTGTAATCGGTACATTAAAATATGCGTAGTAAAGAAAATTTCGTTGAAATCGGACAAGGTTCAAAGTTTTGTAAGGGGGTTGGTAAAATGGCCGCCGTTAAAAATATCGGCGTTTGCATCAATTTTTCGTATTTATGACAGTTAGCTGTATCAGTGTGCCAATTTCCATGGAGGTCATTTTGGAAACGACATCTATCTTTAAAATTTTGAAGCTGTATTTCACAACTTAAGGTCAATAAAAACATACTTGCAACGATTCGTGTTGATCAGGCATCGTATTTCTAAGACATCGAGCGAGCGGGGAAAGAGAAGAAAAGAACCAAAACGAAGTATAACTAGTGCAAGTAGTGAAATTTCAAGCAAGTCGCAAAAAGTCCCCTCCCATCTACAAAAAAGTCGTTCACATAACATTACTGATTTGCGCATAAAAATCTACCTATTTATCAAATTTCGTTGAAATCGAGCAAAAGTTCGAGGGTGTATGGTAAGATTCTACCGTCCACAAGGAAGGGCAGGAAAAGTCAACTGTATCATTGTGCCAATTTGTAAAAATCTAAGAAATGTACTTTTTACTTTTTAACGGCGGCATTCCCAACATACTCACACAATTTCGTGTTGATCATACATAGTATATCTAAAAAAGGCAAGTAACAAAAAAGTGACTCTAGTCTTCAAAAATATGTGTATTACAATCTATATACTGATCAAATTTCGCTGAAATCGGGAAGGTGTTTGTTAAAATGACCGCCATAATAAAATGTTGGCTTTCGCGTCAAATTTTTCTACTTAATAATGCTCAGAATAGCTGTAGCAATATACCAATTTCTATTGAAATCGCTGTCGCCAGCCTATAGACCTGAGAACTTACCTAAGGCGGCCATTTTGACAAATCTAAAACCGATATGCACAGTTAGAAATAGCACAAATTTCATGAGTATCCCTCGACTCTTTCTCAAAAAGTTTCTGACAAATTCTCTGGTAAAAAAGAAGAACTAATAGTGCTGATTGTGATTGCAAGCAAGTCACAATATTTTCCCTCCAGTCTTTTAAAATAGTAATTTACATGGCATTCATAATTTATGAGTTTGGAGCAAAATAATAAGAAACAGTGCAAACACAATGTCGTTGAAACATAATTTTGGGCAAAATATTACATTTTTAAATCCGTTAACATTGTCAGGTGTAATCGAAAATCTACTTTCAATTTTTGCTAAATAAATTCAAAGAATTGCTTCACTAAAAATAATGGCGAAACCTGATACAAATATCTTGTTTATGGTCGAGACAAATCATACTTCGTAAATGACTACGCTGATTCTAACAAAAAGTTTTCTGTTACTGAAATCATAAGAATGCAGCACTTTCTGATTTATAACATATCTGTCATATTTGGTTGACATGTTATTCAACAGACTATTTTATAGTTTTCAGTAAATATATCGAAATCTGTAAAATTGAAAGATGAGTAAGTCGGATAAAAATCTCAATAAGTGTTGCATTAAGTTCCAAATGAAATGTTAAATCGAATTTTATAAAGAACATTGTAAAAGCATGATATTTTATTAACTAATTCTTAACAATAAAGGCCTCGGTGTAGTTGTAGTTGTCAGCCATCTACTATTGGTCAAATGTTGTCAACATGGGGTTACGAGATTGAGCCATACTGAGGGCAGGTTGTATACTTGACTTAACCTTATTTGAAAAAGATTTCCCATTTTCCTGTTGATTTTATATGGTATTTCTCCCGAATACAAACTAAACGCTATCATATAACTGACAAATTGCTGACATTGGCGTTAAAATTAAAACACAAAAAAAACTATCAGAATATATACCATATCTGTAAGATTCTTTTATTGTAATATTTGTGATGTAATTAATGTCAATATTTCAAAGTGGTCATGAGATCCTTACTTTATTATGTGCTAATGTATGGTAAAAACGCAACTAAATCTTACTTTTTTCGCAGGACCCTCAAAAAACTTGTGGACTGGTGCGAATGATCTGCAGACCGAAGGAACATTCCTGTGGCCTGATGGTAGTATATTGCAAAATAACAATGTTTTGTGGGACCGCAACTGGGGGCAACCAGACAACTATCTGAACAACGACAATTGTGCGCAGATCAGAAGTGATTTGGGATATTTCTTACATGATACTGTTTGCAGTTATAGTTCATTTTTTGCCTGTCAGTATGACGTTTAAAAAGCAGCCGTAAAAGGATTTCCATTTATTTTTGTTCTGTTGAACTCTCACTGTGTTTAATTTACCTTTTATATCCTGCATTACTATTGTTTTAGAGTAAATGTACAACATACGTAATTCATCTTGTACTTGAATAACTACTCTAGATACCCAAAGTAAGGCATAATGTATACGGTTAATTTTTCGACATTGTTGTGGTTTGTAATCCAAGTGTGTATTATTCTTGCTAACTTATTGTAAAAATAGACCCTTAAATGACATTTCAGGATAGAAAAATTATATGCATATATCATTGCTGTAAGAAACAGTGGTCAGCATGCGTTTGCTGCTCCTAATTTCTTATGCTCATACAAACATTGATATTAACTAAACATATTTATTGTATATATAATACAAACATGTGTTAGCTCGTCTCTCGTCCTAATAAACTTCGTTAACTTGCATTATACCAACCGCATATTTCTCTATGGCAACTTTCAATTATGCAACAGTGACTTAGCACTTTTTAGTTGCCTGACTCGCTTGCAACACAATTGTCTTAGAACTAAGAAACATTGTCAGCAAGATTTCAATAAAACAACATTTGGTTATAATATTTGGAATAGAAATACAAAAGATGTTATTAGCTGGTAAAAGCATTCACATTTAAATCAATTAGAAATTTGATTGAGTTGAAAATGATTTTCCATGAAGAGTTTTTACTCAGTATCATTATAAGACCGTAATGAAAGCCCCCTTCAACTTTTTATTGATTATCATGTCAACTCTAAACATGACGCATTATATACGTACATTCATTGCTTCCATTATTAGAATTTTAGATAGGCTCGAGCAATAACTTACAATATAAAGCCTGGCGTCATTTTTAATTAATAACTGTATTGCGTAAGTAAAATTATGTTGTATATTTTACATTGAATAAAACCAGATCAGCTGGTACGCATTAATCCATAATCTGACATGTGGTACATAATCATGCTGTATTGGCAATTTCAAGTCAAAGTAATGTCCTCTCCAGTAGCAACACAAGCTGTTTATTTTTAATTATATAAAACGTAATTTGCACATGAACAACTTAAATAAAGAAAACTGTCTTATACAGTTTAGAGAACGACCCCAATGTGAAAAATATCAAAGAGTGATATAGCAGGAAGCCTGCATTTAAAACCATAAAAGAAAATACTAATTGAAACCTACAGTAAAATACTAATAAAACAGTCTAAAACAGCGTTTCCTAATTCTTCCTTGACTGCGTATAAATAGGTCACGATTCTTGTTGACAACACTCGGGACGGTGGTATTGCCCTCAACATGATCTCACATTTGATTCTGTCATTATAATTGTTTCAGGTAATATGACTTTCTGTTCTGCAGTCAAACTATCATCACAATTCCCTAAATATAAGCAGCTATTTTAAAAATAAATTATGGACTTGAGTAAGAACATATCGGAAATTTTTATTTTATGAACAGTTATTTGAATGCCAGACTAAATTTACGATTATAACATGTATTATTGCAACATCTAAGAAACTTTATAAATAAAAAATGAACAGTTCATGAATTGAAACAAAAGACATTTGTCAAACAGTGAATAAAAAACTATATTCAACACTTATTAAGACAAGAATCTAATCACGCAAACGCTCTGAAAACCAATAGTTGAAAAACGTGAACAGAGGCTTAAACTATTTGCGCAGTCTTGAATAAGTTTTAACCGATATTAGCGATACCAAGCAGGGCGGAGTCTACATAAGAAGTACTATTTTTCAAAACACACTCTTATAATTAACTTCTTATCAATGTATAAGAAAGATATATTATAAAAACTGATTTTGTTCAACTTTAACATATTGAATAGCATACTTTAGCAACTTATAATTTGTCAAAAAATGAAACATATAACTTAACAAGAAAAATACAATTTGTTGGTTTGAATTACACAATTTACAGCGTTTGGTGCACGTAAATACCTTCTTATTGTTTTGCCCAGTTCCGTATAATTATTACCATCTTCTTTCTTAGCACAGAGTTTGTCCGGAATGTATTCTGTACCACGAGTCGAGGGATCCTCATGAAACTTTGTCAAGATTTTCTACAGACGTTTTGTTCACTAATTAATATCTTATGCTTTCTTTTATGTTTTATACTATGAAAACATGTACATTTAATTACGTGACGTACTACAATTTAGTGGATCTATTTAGTCCATACTAGGCTTACTGCCGCACCGATAAATGTATTATTAAAATATTCCTCCTTTGTCGTACTCCGCAACATGGATATGCAGATATGATTGGTTTTTTGTGCTTTATATTTATTGCTTGCTGTAAATCTGCTGCTTTCAATATATAAACGACGACAATATCGAAACATATTAACAGAAAGTAACATCTATAACTAATTTACTAGAGGTAAGTTGTTGACGTTTCACCACGTTCTCAGCATTTAATGGCATTTTTACTTCAACTTGGTTTTTGGTCCTGTTTGTTTTGACAAAAATTATTATTCTTAATCATTTTTTCTTCTTAAGATTAAAATGATGTTATAATATTTATTACTTCATTCATTTAAAGAGCATGTATTTGTCCATCAATTTGTACAAAATTTTGCCTATTTGTAGCCTAAGTATATCTGACCAACACCCTAAAATTTCTTTGCATTATATATAACATTTTTGGAGAATCGCAGAAAAAGATTCAATGACTGCACACATACTTAATCAGCACAAACTGTGTTTGCAGATCAAGTAGTGCATTATTTGCAATATATATTCAATTTCCTAAGTTCAGATGTAAATTTCAATATATATCACACATTAACACTATAGTTTAACATACTGAATACTAATAAAAACATACATTATACTTATATCTCACAAATTAAAAAAAATGAAGTTTCAGGTTGGGGGACCAGCACCCCCCCCCCCCCCCTTTTTCAGATGGCATATTAGATCTCTTATAAACTTTAAATATCTGTAACATTCCTACTAAACCATTTCATATTTCTTGTTGCTCAACAAGATAGAATTGCACTTTAACAAACAATAAGATTAAAAAAAAAACAATTTTAGCATGACTCTGCCCTATAGTATCAACTGACAAATTCTGCATCTATAAAATACAAAATAGGCACCATATTAACTATTTGTGGCAACATAGATGTCTTTGTGACCTAATATTTAGACTGTCTGACATACCTGCTACTGAGAAACACTGAAACAATATATTTTTTAACTCCAAACACACTGTTCTAGGCAGAGAATACAGATTTTATTGCCAAAAAATCTAAAATGTTACATAATATAATATTTAAGCTATCACACATTAACACTATAGTTAAACATACTGAATACTAATAAAAACATACATTATACTTATATCTCACAAGCTGAAATTTGACACTAGCATGGTTTAGAACCAAATATGCATTTAAAATGAGTAAATGGGTTATAATCTTTCATTCTCAAACATTTTCAGGCAAAGGGAGGGAATATGAAAAAATGGTGTTTATATATTAAAGGGGTGTAAACACTAATCCAATTCTTTAAGATTTTCTACTAAATTTGTTATTTTTTTAATTAGCGCAGCCCTTTTACCTTAAGTACAACTTGACCGACATCATATATATCCAGAATCCTAAAATTTCTTTGCTTTCTATATAACATTTTTGGAGAATCGCAGAAAAAGATTCAATGACTGCGCACATACTTAATCAGCACAAACTGTGTTTGCAGATCAAGTAATGCATTATTTGCAATATATATTCAATTTCCTAAGTTCAGATGTAAATTTCAATATATATCACACATTAACACTATAGTTTAACATACTGAATACTAATAAAAACATACATTCTACTTATATCTCACAAGCTGAAATTTGACACTAGCATGGTTTAGAACCAAATATGCATTTAAAATGAGTAAATGGGTTATAATCTTTCATTCTCAAACATTTTCAGGCAAAGGGAGGGAATATGAAAAAATGGTGTTTATATATTAAAGGGGTGTAAACACTAATCCAATTCTTTAAGATTTTCTACTAAATTTGTTATTTTTTTAATTAGCGCAGCCCTTTTACCTTAAGTACAACTTGACCGACATCATATATATCCAGAATCCTAAAATTTCTTTGCTTTCTATATAAAATTTTTGGAGAATCGCAGAAAAAGATTCAATGATTGCGCACATACTTAATCAGCACAAACTGTGTTTGCAGATCAAGTAATGCATTATTTGCAATATATATTCAATTTCCTAAGTTCAGATGTAAATTTCAATATATATCACACATTAACACTATAGTTTAACATACTGAATACTAATAAAAAAATACATTATACTTATATCTCACAAGCTGAAATTTGACACTAGCATGGTTTAGAACCAAATATGCATTTAAAATGAGTAAATGGGTTATAATCTTTCATTCTCAAACATTTTCAGGCAAAGGGAGGGAATATGAAAAAAATGGTGTTTATGTATTAAAGGGGTGTAAACACTAATCCAATTCTTTAAGATTTTCTACTAAATTTGTTATTTTTTTAATTAGCGCAGCTCTTTTACCTTAAGTACAACTTGACCGACATCATATATATCCAGAATCGTACGTGACAGGCCTACGTTCTCTCAAAATTTCATGACCTCTTTAAAACCTTCCAAGAGAAAACCAGCTTCCGGGGTAAACCCCACTCTAAAAATAGCTCTTTCTTTTCAGAAAATCTTGGTTTATAGGTCATGTAGTGCATGTGACATAAAACATACTAAACACCATTAGAACAGAGCAAGTTAGGACTCAAACTTGTTCTAATATATTCACCTTTCAGAAAAACTTTCATTCATTTAAATCCAGTTAGTAGTTTTTAATATACACTAAGATAAACAGGACTATTTTGTTTTTAAGTACTTTTTTCTTATATGTTCCAAATTTGATTGGTCCCCTTTAGTGTCTTGACACCTTTATTGGACAGCGAGTTATGTAAACTTAACACCGCAAGGACGTTAAATGTTTCATAAAATTTAGCCATTACATATACTGACATAGATTGTGAAGAATTTAGATGGGTAATCATTTTTATATGCTTGTGATACAAAGTATTTTCCGCCTTTAAAATTTCTTAAAAATAAATTAATACTGGGTTCATATTTAATATTAAAATATTATTTGATGACAAAAATTAATTTTAAATCATATTTAGTCATTAATGTGGTCGTGGAATATTTTACTATTGCAAAAGATGTACTAAAATATGTCATATTTGTTATTGATATATAAATTATATTTTTGTGTTGTTGAAATCTTTGTGAAACACTATTTTAAACCATTTCAAGAAATAACAACAGTTGTCTTTGTAAACAAGTAGAATTTGTTCCTACTAAGCTACACTTTGTTGTTCCAGAATTCCACACTATTATAATTTTGTTTACAATCACTTCCGTTGTAAAAGTAGTCATATTTTGGAAAATTTTATTATTAAAACACTACAGCTAAGAATCATAACATATCTGAAAAAAAATTGTATTTGTTTTTCTTGAAAAATTAAAAAAAAACTGCCAGTCGTTTGTTGTTCTTATATTAGAGTTATTTTATATAACACAGAATGTATTATAACAATGTTTTATTTAGGGAAAATATACCTATTTGGTCGCACCCGTTATGATATACAGGTAAGCAGTACACACTGGTAATTATATCACATGCATATACAGATATTTCTTGTATAATTCGATTATCAACAATTAACATAGATATTTGGTATGAACAATTAATAGAATCTAAAAATATATCGTTATACAACAGTCGTGTTGTGAATGACGTGATAAACATTTGAGATACATGTAAGCTATTTTGCATATGAATACATAGGTAAAAATTGGCAGATCATTTAACACTGTAGGTTTTAGAGTCCTATTTTATTTTGATTAACCTTTTTAATGGAGGTAAGTAAACAAGGCTTTTTAATGTTTTACAAAATTATGCTTTGCAAAAATTTGATACATTTAGTGCAGAGTTGGTGGAAGTGAGCTCCACGCGACATTTTTTTTTGTGGTTGACTTTGTTTTTGCTGTGTAATTCTTTAATTTGTTTCACTGTGTATACAGAAAAGAACGAGACTGCTTATATTAGTTTAGACTGTATGATATTTAATTATTCTTACTTCAAGTCACTCTTTAAAAGTGTGTTGTGGAATTTCGTTTAAATAATTTGGGTTTGACGTCCAGTTAATTTATTTAAATTGTATGTAATATTAACACGTTTGTGTTTTATATCATGTTTACCATTATATTTCTATCAAACACGTTAAACAACATTGTTTTTAGATCTAATTCATGCATTCAAAAAGTTAAAACAATGTCCATTTTCTCGACCAATTTTGTTCAAATTACATATATGGAATAACCAGTATCTATTTAAAGAAATCTATTTATAGTACTACGAAGTGTTGAATATGAATGATTACGGGGAGATGTGTTATTTCTTATTCAAAGTAAACATGTGTTCTTATTATGTCTATTGCATTATCACTCAACAGGTTTAAAATATTCATATATACCGGCCGTTTTAATAAATACCTACTGGTAATACCTGTATTCTTATTTTATAAAATGCCTTTAGTAAAGGTAATTTTACAGAACATTGCGTCATCTTGTTTAATGTCACTTAGTATAGGTTTATTTCTCAATGATGAGACAAAACTAAAAAAAATAACTGACTAAAAATTAACTGTAGTCTAGTCCCTATTATGTTCAAAAGAAATTCCAATAAACTCGAGACAGTAATAATGACTAATTTTAACTGCAGTGTAAGCTATTTATATCATTGCCGTTATTATAGGTGAGATCAAACTGACAGGGTGCTAAATTTATAAAACAGACATCGGCTTATAAAGTCGATAGTTCAACAGAAACCAACTATCGCTGGGACGGACTGAACTCAGGTACTCTACATTTAACACCTGCCGTGATGTGTTTGTTCTGAAACATTAGTCGGCATAACAATGATAGATATTTACTGTTACTAAATATTGAGGGCATATTGAGGGTTTTTTATGCTTATCGTTTGTTATTACAATATAATAAATGTGTATTATTAGACTTTAACACTGGTATTACTTTTCTTTGGAACACTGTATGCTCAAGATATATCAGCAAAGAAAATGCCTACAAATAACTTAGTTATAGCACCCAACTGACAATTTTGATGCAATCTTAAGCGTTTGTCCAAAACTTAAAAGCTATAACAGAATGAAACTGTGAATTTAGAAAAACACCTCATCAAGACAAGTCTTATAAATCATTTAAATAATTGAGCACTATCAGATGATTACGTAAAGCATTTATTGCTCTTTATTAATTAGTGACGATTTTAGACAAAATGCTTAGTTATGCCTTATTAATTACTAACTAGAATAAAAATGTACATAGTTAAATTATCAAGATTAGGTATTCTAATTTGCAGTGAATTGTTAAAAACTTATCTGATGACTCCTTATATAATTATTGACCTTAATCGACAATATTTCAAACAATTCACAAAACGTTTACAAAACGTTTTGCTGTTTAACCTAAAATCTGTCATAATTTGAGTAAAATTGTAAATTGCAAAAATAATCAGCAAAATTAGGCTCACTAAACATGAATACAAAAATGTTGGAGAAAACTTTAAAATTAAACAATGATCAGCAAGATAAAGCCAAAAAATATATATTTGCTGGTCTGGTCCTCGTCGGTGTTATACAATAATTCTATTTTATATCCGCAAAATTACTAGCTTCCCAGTAAATCTAGGTAAACATTTAATGTTTTTTAGTGCTGTTAGTTATTCTAGTGTTAATGTTTTAACCGTTTTAACAGTTTCCTGTTGTGTATTGATGGCTTTACTATATGAATGACTCGTTATTTTAAGCTTATGTTATATTTTCTAACAATGAATGTTTTGTGCATATTTATAGAATTAGACAAACATTTTATGGTATCAGTGAAGCATACTGGAAGACTTATAGGATGAGATCACGTTTTAATTGTGTCAACATAATAATCGCGATTTATGGCTGAGAATAGATTTTTTTCAAAGAAAATGATTGCATGCTACACATACACACAAATGTAGCTTAAGAACATTTAATACGTAAAACAGGCACTGTGACGATGTGAAGATTTGTACATATACACGTATAAAAGAAAACTAAATACTGTTGTCTATTTAAAAAAATGTTTACCATATTTGAATGGATTATTTTGACCATAATACCGACTATTGCATCATTTCCATACCACTCATATAAAGCAGTTATTCAGACAGACATTAGAAATTTTGATATTCCCGCTACACAGATCTATTTATATAGACATAAGAGATCTCTTTTCCCACCTTTTGGACCAGAGTCAACATACCAAGCTCTAAATGGTATTATATGTTATGTATGCCCTCCTGGATTCTACAAAAAGTCGGATTGTGTGGTGAACAGAACAATAGCTGTTTGTGAACAATGTCAGAGCGGGCATTACAATTCGCAGTATAATATCGCAAACAAGTGTGCGTTGTGCAGCACCTACTGTGTGGATAAGAATAGTGATGTAGTAGGAACATGTAATGCTACCTCTGACATTAGGTGCAGATGTAAGGAAGGACACTTTAATTATTCTAAAGCACCTGGTGAATTATTATGTATACCTCACAACAAATGTCAACCTGGGACTGGAGTTATTGTGGCTGGTAATTGGTGTTTTGCTTTTATTTCTTTCATTGGAAGATATCTAGATCTTTTTTATTCTTAATAGTGTACGATGTTTTTATGCCAATTCTAAATTTTTATAATAAATTCAAATTATACCGATAAATAATTTGTGTAATAAAATATTAGAATATTTTTGACAGAAATTACATGCGTTTTGCTTTAACAACTACTACTTTAAACCTTGCAGCCGTTTTTCAGTAATGTTCAAATTCGGTTGTTAGTCTTATCCGGGTTGTCATAATACATTAAGAAAATTAAGATTTTATCGTACTATATGCAGAGTTTACAGTAGTAATTCGTGTTGTTTATGTTAGCTTTTGTATTTTGTTTTATTTCTGAAAACCATTTAGGATCAACAGAAAGCGATACAGTATGTAGAACATGTGTGGACGGAACGTTTTCCTCTACAGAATCTTTTAATGCTACTTGTTTGCCATGTTCTGTTTGTCATCATGACACAATAGTCAAAACTGCGTGTAGTGGTAAAGCAGATGCTATCTGCATACCAATTGGTAAGTATGTTTTAACGACTTATTTCACAGGTTTTACGTACCACAGCTTTGTATTATGTGGAACGGTGTATCTTAAATTGTCACATAATAATCTTTAGTTTGTCATCTAACTTTTGAGTCCGGTATTTAAACACCCTACAAACATGATTGGCAGCTTAGATAGTTAAGCACAATAAATGATACTAATAGCATGTTGTAAAAATATGCTTTTGGGAAATTTTATGAATTCTGCGTAAAACGAGTTTACATTGAAATGATTGTATACATGACGAAGTATTTTTTAAAGTCGACCGTCCTTTATGTAGTTAAATTTCATATTCAGTAAAATAAGTCGAAGAATTTGTATGAAATCTGTTCACGTTATTTCAACTATCACGATTTGCGGCGCAGAAATAAATGTTATATAAATATATCTATCTATATGTCTTTTTATAAACGTAGAAGTATCAGAAAAAACACCAAGGATGCTTAAATCGGCAATTATGTTTTTTCTTTCATTTCGAATATGTATGACAGGTTTAACTGCTTGCTAAATCATTTCAAGTTCTGTACAATGTTCGAATCATAACTATTCGAAGTATCAAACATTGCTAGTATGCTTTTTGTTTGTGATAAATTCAATATAACATACGACTTTAAATAAAACAAAATTAATCTATTGTAGCCAACGATAACATATTGCATGTAGTGGCTACTGTAGTTTCAACTCTAGTCGTTTTAGCTTGTATATTTGTTCTTATATATTTATGGCGAAAAGGGTATTTGTCAATATGTGTGGATGTCTGGTATGTATCTTAGCTTTTATTTATGTAAATTGTAGTATAGCGTGTTTTGAGTGTGTGCGGGTTTTACAAATCGCATTAATATTGCAAATAATCATATTTTCGAAAGATAAAATAATTAATTTGGGTTGGCAAAAGGTCAAATACAACGCACTTAGTATCTCATACTTTATACGAAACACTACAACCGTTAACTTTAAATTAGAATGCATAAATCAAAATAGCAAGTTATCAATTTCTGGTCACGATACTAGAACAGAACCAATGCTCAACCCAGAGTTTTCGCAGGTAGCGCATAAAAAATCTCTATCTGATGGGGTTATCAGGCTACAACATAGAAAACCTAATGTGTGGCTTATTGCATGGAACGTTATAAAGTCTTTAATAATGTCGAAGGTTATTGTTCCTACCACACATTTCTAAGGACAATCCCGATGATTCAGTTTCTGTAATTTATTCATTCGTTTTTTTCCTTATTTGTTCCTGCACATATTGCTGCGAGTTGATCATTTACCATCCATCAAATCAATAATTTAAATAATTTTAGAAAAAGAAATAAGCTTTTGAAAATGTTAGTACAACAGTCATATAGGATATTAAAGTGTCTTTTTCCCGGTTCCACAATTGGAATTAACACTAAAAATTGAAACTTAACAAAGGTTTCATCTCAATCCACTAGCTACATTATACGGTTACACTACACAATTTAAATTTATTCAAACGAGAAAACTTGACTATTTCTACAGTCGTGACCAAGGTGTTGAAGAGGAAGTAAAAGTGCCAGCAACTGGTATTGAATCTCGTGATGAAAGAAACAGTGTCAGCATAAATAACTATTGCCATGTTGAAATGAAACCAGTTTTGACTGCAATAGGTATTTAATAAAAAAAAATAAGCAAGGGATGTGGTACAGTTTTTACTTCAAGTTGATGTAAAGCAGCAAAAAATGCCATAAGAGATAAATACACAATACAATAGTTCGTCTGCTGAGAAATAAGAACAACACTATGCAGATACATGCGTAAATTTTTATCTTCATTTGTTTTTAATAACGTGAAGTTACACCTAAATTATAAATTTATACAAATATTTAATTACATATACAATTGTACATGATGGAACTACCTGCATAAAAGTCATAAAATACATTTACTGCTCAAACAATGTTTAAATGGTTTAATAATAGTTTTTCTTATTTATCTCATACATTAGATAATGCTGCTAAGAATGATAATGAAAACGATGGTCGTGGTACCGACTGCACAAAGACCTGTGAGAACACGCAGTGGTGTTATCTGTTCAGAAGAATTTCAATAGAAATTACATATGAAAAATGGAAAGATTTCATGAGAACTTTATATAGTAAGTTACATGCAATAAGAAAGTCGGTTCTGTCGTGTGGAGAAACAAGTGTTTTCAGATCTGTGGTGTTATGAGTTTTGTTTTTTTGTTTTAATTTTTTGTCTTTTGGCATAAATTTACAGGTTTTTATCAAGAAAAAACAAAACATTTTCTATAATTGGTGTATAAATGAAGTTAAACGCAGCTTTTGTAGAGTAAAATTTGCAAACGATGTGAATTATTTGATAGTATATATTGACGATGTTATTACACACTAATTGCAGGGTTCCAAGTGCTTGACCTACAGAGCTACCCATAGTTTTCCCATTGATTTATTTATTGTCTTCTGGTTCTCGTCCTAAACTATCACGTTATACGTTAAGCAACAATTTATCAGTCTATTAATAATATAACTAAATATTTTTAGGCCATATATACACAACTGTAGAGGATGTTAACAACAGAATGGACGAAATTTGTATAGATTACCAACATGAAGGAGTTAAGGAGCAGGTGTACCGATGCCTCTGTAAATGGAAGGCTCAAGCAGCAGATAATTCTGGTCTTGAAAACATTATTGAAGGTTTATTGCAAAACCGTATGGAAGCACTAGCCGATAGACTAAAGTCATCATACCCAACCTTAATGAAAAATTCAAAACTGTCTACCTCAAATTTGATTGTGTTAAACACTGCTGTCAGTAACAATTAACTTATGTACTGTAATTCTTGAAACTAGAAAGATCAGTTCATGTATCTATGATACATTAAGGAGCGGACAATTTTATGTTTTTACATATCAAGAATTCCGCGAAAAAACATATTTTTTTAAATGAACACTGTGCTGTAGAATATTTTGGTTGCTACTGATTTCATATTAGTAATATAACTATTATAAAATATAAAACTTTCATTAAAAATGAACTCGAATGCTTGTGGTACTTAGTCATATATTACTGATTACTTCGAGACCTCGGTGGACAAGTTGTCAAGGTCATCTACTATTGATAACATTGAGACCGTGTTGACCGAATGATGAAGGTAGTTATAAATCTACTATTTTCAATACTGTGTTGCGGGTTAGAGACTTAATTTGGGCAAGTTGCGTTGCAGTCCATACCTTAACAAGGATTGCTATTTTTACTGCCAAAGTACAGGCGTTTTCACTGGGTTTTCCAGCTCCATTCCAATAAAAACGATAATATTTCACAACGATATAGCTATTCAAAAGTATAAAAGTGATGTTAATACTCTACAAGTAAATAAAACCCAATTATTTAAAAAAAATTCTGAAAGTATGATGAGAAGAGACAATTACTTTGACCCCACAATTTCCAATCTCACTGCGAATTAGCTATTTCATCGCTTCCGTTTATTAATATGTTGCCTATATTTTACATAATAGATTGACCAATCAAACATAAGCTTTCACTGTTTTGTTGGAATCAACTGTTATTATTCTGCATTTCTCGGCATTTACGAAAACTAACTATTGTACCATCACAGATCTCAGGGCCAACTGAAAATTGAAGACAAACACACAAATTCTCTTGATGGACGGACGGAGAAAAGAAAAACAATGCCCCTCTGACAAGAAATAGTGGTGTCAGAGCTCATTTCCGAGGGATTTGAGCACCGAAATTTACAATTTTATATTAGATTTAGAGAAAAGAATAAAAAAAACCACCAGAACATCGATTAACAAAATGTTTTCATATGAAATTATCTAAATTTGTTATAATGTCAGGCAGTTTTGTAATAAAATAAAAAGGGTCTCCTAATTAATTGTCGTTTGAAAAATAAAAACGTACTAAACATTTAGTTTTGTTTGTCAGACTAAGCTATAGTTCTTAACATGTGAAGCTCCAAACCTTTGTTTCAGATATACATTGCGACACTTAACAAAGAATTGTGTACATTTCACATGGCTTCAATACGAACACAGCGGAAATACGGAACGCATAATGTTAAATGAACTGCACCCTCACTAAATGTCCTCATTAATGAACAAACGATTAATTGAAAAGAGTAATTAAATATACAAAATTTAAAATAACTATCACCCTCATGACTGTATAACTTAGCGGATATCATAAACCTCTAACCTGTTAGCAGCACAGTAGCTACATGTAAGCATATACCAGGTTTTCTCTGAAATTGTTTCCATACATCTCAACACCACTTCAGGACAATTCACACTCTGAATTTTTATTTATTGCTTACTTATTATCTGGCTGCCTTTATTCTCACATTAACTGGTCACAGACGCATATTTAACCGCTGTTTCATAGTTTTATATTTCATATACATGATTAAAATATGAAAATTATTCTTCGAAAATATTATTACTAATGTATAATTGTACATACTACTTAAAATAAATGTTTATCGCCAAAAACAAACTAATCGCCTCAATTTTAGACAATATAGCGAGACAGTTTTCAATAACGAGTACACATAAGGCATGGTCTAAATCCAAGGTTGCACCCTGCAAAACTATATAAAAATACACCTTAACTTGCAAAGGCAAGAACAGTTCGTATCTGTTTCAGGGGAAGATCAACTCATTTGAAATTTTATCCAATAAAATTAATAACAAACTGGAAAGACAGGTTTCAAGATGTTTTCTTTTGGAAATGTATATAAAAATAATTGTAATTGACGCGGTAAGACATTTTTTATAAATAAATAGAAATTTTCTAGGAAATATCAATATTCTGCAATATTCTGAAAATACTATTCACAAAAATGTAATCAGTTTTATGGAAAACATTTACGTATGCAAATCAACATAAAGCTTTCCTAGTATGTTAATGGTGTCATTCCAATGTATCATAAGAATGTTTAAGACCAGGCGAAATACAATCAAATAAGTATTTGACGACATTTTTATGGTACGTGTATTGTCCGAATCAACAAGCGCATCTACCTTCATCTATTTAGAAGTAAACATAAATGTTTATTAGTAAAATCTATATAGGCACCTTTTGACTCTACACCGGACACTGTCATTTTCTATGCCACTTTAATGCACACATTGGCTGTGAACCTGTTTGATAAATTTTACATTTGGGTAGAAATGAGTGTTCTCTATATCCGTCCAAATAACAATATATTGTTAAGGGGAACAATTGCTTAAATTGAAGACAACCTATGTTTTCTTTTTATGAAGGCTACAATTGTTCAATTATACCGAAACTACAAAATACAATTAGTACATCTACATAAAAGACTAAATGTGTTTTCTTTTGTATTTCCAGTTTGGGAAATTTTGAATAATTGCAGGACTGATGTCAGGTAAGCCATGAGACAATGTTATTCTCCGCCGGTTGACAATTATATCTTCCCAGCGATAACCGGTAGTTGACTGCTTGATAAAACGTTTATATTTAAGGTAGTGTTTTTATCTCCGTTTTTTTATAACAGGACTGTATTCTTCTTCAATTTTCTGTCTTTAATGATATTACACATAAACTTTAGGCAATTTCATATTATGCTTATTAATGTCAGTCTAAATGTTATCTGGATGAAAATCCAAAGAAAGATCTGTAACGCGGTAACCCACTGATAAACTTTCTTAGTTTATGCAACAGCTTTGTAAGTAGCTGTACTTTCTCGAAGACCAGGCAATGAAAATAATCAATACTAAGACCATGCGACAATGATAAATTTTGATATGCTGTGCAAGGCATTAAAACATTCGCAACATTGCCTTGGAACGTTGACAAGAGGAATTTCTGTTTTACCAAATGTATTACAAACTCCCTTAACTGTCGATTTTTATCAGTAATTGAAATATACTTTATCAAGACAGGGCACTGAAGGTGTAAATAATATACCAGAAGATCAAATTCTGTTCTAAATCTGGATTAACACAGAAATCTTAACACTTCGATTACAGTTCCAGTTTTAATAAATGCATGCGAGATGTAATTCTTCTAACCACTGCTTTAAGTGTAGAGGATAGATTTGCTAATACATGTATATATATATATATATATATATGATTCAAACGCACGAGAATGAATCTAAGATTGATTAAATTGCAAATAGTTCAACGAACAAGTTGTAAGGTCTTTTCCGTGTTCGCCCAGAGTTGAACAATCTAATGTAATCGTCATCGAAATTGATTATTTGAAACTGAAAGTAACTAATTTGACAACTCATTATATCATATATGTATACTAAACAATATACCAAAATGACAGAATTTATTTTAAAAAAAACAAACAATGTTACCTATTATGATGTTTACTGCTCCCAAGTCAAGTTCCATATTTCTTCTAACATTTTTCTAATAAATTATTTTCGTATTAATAGTTATTTCTATGAATGGCCGTTCATGTCATTTGCGCGATTATATACGCGTTTATAAAAATATACGCGTTTTTATACGACGTGGAAATATTGAGTTTTAACGCGTATATAACCTTAATATTATCAGATTATTACATGACATTTTTGATATCATATGTATTATAAGCCCAAGGTTTGATTTTGACCCAAGAGCCGCAGGCTCGAGGGCCAATATCAACCGAGGGCTAATAATGCATATGACATCAAAAAATGTCATGTAATTGTCTTTTTATCATATGCTTCAGCAGGGGAAAATTAAATAGACGTGGATAGATCAATATCTTTTCGCGTTCTGGTAACGCTATTGATGTGCTCCGAATTAGTTTTAAGCCATTTAGATAATATGTTCATATCACTCACGGTTTGTTTCTTTTTGTTTGTAAGTTTTCATTACTCAAAATATTCCAAAGTATTAACTGTCTATCTCCGATGTATCTTATCCTGCATGTCGTCTGCTTTAATATCGTTAGACGTCAAATTTCTGAACAATTTCGGTAAATTCCGATCATTTACGGAAAGGCATGTGATAACACTTACGAAAAGTGTGTAATAACTATTGGAAGCAGTTAATAACATTTTGATATCAGCCCGCTCTGTCAGTCTGGTAAAATATCAAATGTTTGCCCATTTATTCCTTTTATCATATATTAAAATATCTAAGTTATTTACAATAAGTATATGATAAACGCGTATATTGTGATCATATACGCGTATATTCATAACATATACGCGTTCATATACACGTTATTTCTTTTAACGGATATACGCGTATATAAACGCGTATATGTTTTCAATATACGCGTATATATACGCGTATATGAACGCATATATGTTTTAATATGCGCGTATATATATTGCAATATACGCGTATATATACGAGTGAATATATTCAAATATTGCGGATGACCCTTCTTCCTGTATGTAGCTAATGAAAATCGCGTTCTCAAACAGAGTGCAAAAGGAAAATATTGCAGCAGCCTACTACAATATAAGTGGCGATAGACAGATTTCCACAAAAAAAAATTAATACACGGTCGATGATTGTTATAGGAGTGGAATCTTCAGAAAGATAGCTTTGACGATATATTTGCAAGGTAATCATAAAAACCAGAGGGGTTACTCTTCTTATTTCCGCGGAGGTGGGCGGGGGTCCTCAGTGGCCGTGTGGTTAAGGTAATTCGTCTACTAATGATCACGTGGTCTGTCAACATTGAGATTGCGGGTTCGAGACTCACGACTCCAATCTAAATTAACACAAGGATTGCTGAAATTGGCGTTAAACAACATTTAAAGTAAACCAATCCTTAGAGTGAATAATTGTACCCTCGCTTTTTTTCTTGGCGAGGGTACGAATTTAGTCCAATTACTCGTAATGGTGCAGAGCGGGAGTGAATCACTCCCTGCACTTTGATGTCCAAAAGAAGTTCAGACGTGGTCGATCTTTCTTTTGACAGTGTTACCATTTGTTATCTGTTTCGTGTTTAAAATCGATCATTATTGATACGTGATGATAGTTATTGCCGTTTTTAATAACCTGTTGTGCGTTGTATATTAAATTGACATTCGTGTCGCTTTTTAATGACGTATACTACAAGAAAAACTTTGAGAAACCCGAAACTGAATGACCTGTTGCATCTTGGGTAATACATACGTAAATTGCTGGATTCTTAATAAGGAATGGTTGTTATAGTATGCAAATTAGCACGTTTATAATAAAATTAGGTCACATTATCCATATCCGGAAAAATGATCAACAAAGCATTTTCCTCGTGCATCTTCAAAGACGAAAAAAGAAATTTCTTCAATAAAGATCGGTTTCCCGTTATTTAGCAATGTCTTATAACGTAAAGAAGATGAATATTATGTTTGAATTTTGTATAAATAGACCGAAGTAAGAATTTTTTATTTGCTACATTAAGAGCAATAGGACTGAATTCTGCCGTTTATCCGACAAATCACAAAACTAACTTCGGATTAAAACGCATTAAAATTCAGCCTAACCAATCCTCTGCGGGGAGGCACTTTCTCTGACGTGCCGCTGAAATATGTATCATTTTTTCCTTCTTGAAAGCTTATGATGAGATAGAAAAATAAAAAGTTAATGTATGATTGACATGATTAGTCAATAAAGTATGTTAAAGCAAATAAAATTTACATAAACATGTTTTCTCGTTATTTATAGAATATACGTACCTTCTAAACAAAAAAAAAAGAGAAATCTTAACTTAATTGCATTGTTCCAGTTTGAAATTTTCAGTTTCTTGAGCGTAATATGACGTCGGAATTCTAATTGTGACGTCATATTAATTCGAATGGATTATTGGTAAAATAATAATATATCGGGAGTAGTTTAAATCATATAAATCTCAGAATTCAGACTCAAAATAACTGCATCATTAACAATAACGATAATTATGAATAGCACATAACAAACTGCATTTTAAGTCAGTTTTTACATTTACACAAAACACACAGCTTACGCATGTGCGAACTAAACTTATTGGCATTTTGTTACGGCTTTG
This sequence comes from Limnoperna fortunei, assembly GCA_944474755.1. NCBI lineage: Eukaryota > Metazoa > Mollusca > Bivalvia > Mytilida > Modiolidae > Limnoperna > Limnoperna fortunei. Next base: position 52,102,841 of record OX104122.1, read on the forward strand.
TTTAAATAGCTTAAGCAGGACGTCATATTAGAATATAAGCTATATACGTTCATATCCGTAGATATGGAGATTTTAACGCATGAAGTGCCCCAAGTACACCCTGAGGATATGAACGTGTAATGAACTTGTATAACGAATTTGTTCCCGGTTTTAGTTTCAAATGATGGCTTTTTAGACAACGTTAACGTAACGTTTTCTTCATTATTTAAGACAGTTTGATTAAATTTGGCAAAAATAACACTTTTTTGACAAGGTGTAGGGCTCTACCACACTTCAAGAAACATTTTTTTTGTTGGATTCAAATCGATATTTAAAAATTAAATTTGGCGCTGAATGTATTTCAGAGACGTCAGTCATAATAGTTGTTTCTCAAACGGCTGTCTTTTGTTTCTTTTTCTGTGAAAATAAGACACATGTTGGCTTTTGTCAAAGATTTAATCATCCTATATATGACACAAACCAATTACCATTTATAGTACTAGTATAAATAAACGCATCTTAAGTATTTTTTGTGCAACTAATGGTTAGCAACACCCGGGTATATGACTTGGCAACGCCCGGGTATAGCTGACCAATCAAATTACAGGAATCATACTGATATATGAATAGGGTGGCATTAAAGAAATTTCAGCGGCAAGCACTATCGAAGAAGAACCAATTAATTTATTAGCAGTAACATATTATAAACTGTCAAATTGAAATTTTTATAAGTGCCAAGTTCAAGGCATTAATATTTCATAATTCTGTAGAAGTATACAATTTTAAATGAATGAATTGGCAACAGTGATTTTTGGAAGCTTAGGGGATCCGTGGAAGTTGGGTTTTGTTTTATATTAGATAGGTTGAGATGCGGAACATGTACCGGTACCGGTACGTGAAACGTGTAATTTTTCCTTCTACGTCATCAGGACTTGTGTGTCACGTGCTTATGTGAGACGTACAAGTTTGTCACCAACTTCTGGAAAGCTTTTTACAAGTAAGCCTAGCGCGTGTAGTTTTCTGTGAACAAAGCAGCTTTCTTAATGATGTTGAGTGCTATATTGATAAAATTTTTGGATATGCTGCATCATTTTTATTCAAACTTTTATTTGTTAGGTCTTTGTAAAAACTGACGAAATTAAATTTTCTAACCCTATGAAAAAGCTGAAAAATAAAAGTGGCTATCATTATTTTCAGATTTGGGGCTAATATAAAAATCATAATATATGCTTCACAAAAACGACTGACCAATGTAGTCAAGTTTTTGGTTAGTTTTGATTTTATTGGCGCCTTTTATACAAGTACAAGTAAAAAAAATCTCAAAACAAACAACTACAAGTAAACCCGTGTACGTGTAAACTTGTAACTACGCGTACCAGTACAAGTATAAGTTTCTGATCTCAACCTCTCTATTATAATATTTTATACGCGTATATTGAAAACATATACGCGTTCACATACGCGTATATATACGCGTATATTGAAAACATATACGCGTTTATATACGAGTATATTGGAAACATATACGCGTTTATGTACGCGTATATCCGTAATAGAATTAACGTGTAAACGAACGCGTTTATTTTACGAATATACGCGTATATAACTACAATATACGCGTATATTATGGTCATATACGCGTTAAAACCCAATATATACGCGTATATTTTTATAAACGCGTATTTAATCGCGAAAATGACATGAAGGGCCATTCATACATTTCTTCTTTGAAATGTTTTTCAGTTTATTGCAACAAGTTTCACTCCCCCATTGTGACTGAAAACAATCAGTTTTCTGAATAAAACTCATAAGTAAACACTTGTTGGTTATCGTTTTATTTATATCGTTATAAAATGTCATCTCCGATAATAAAAAAAATGAAATTTTGTCCCTAGCTTTGCATGTTCATGCTATATTGTGAGATTTATTTTCAGGCCTATCAGACTCCTACTTCATGTTTACAGACTTAGTCAATTTTAAACCGTCTGTAACCATTTTCTGTGACATTTTTCAATCATGAACGATTCAACGCTGAAATTTTGTCTGAGGCCTTTTTTATCATTCCATATTTTGAAATTCATTATAAGACATCTCCGACTCTAACTTCCTGTTTATCAACTTCAACATGACAATGATAATTAGAGGCAGGCACTGCTTACTCATCCGGAGCACCTGAGTGCACCCATGTTTTATTGGGTTAGGATAACTCTTTCTGTTTTTGTGTTGCGTTGTGTATGTTTGTTTATATCCGGATTTGTAACTGTCCCTTTACATTTGGCTCTAGTTGCTACGTCGGGTTTTTTGCAATTTCTTTTTTAACTTTTAAACGGCCGTAATCATTTCCGTCACATGTGTCTCAGCACCGAAAGCAGATACAATACTTAAATTGTGTCAAAATCACTAAGATCATGTCATTTTGTAGGATTTGTTTTACCCCGGACCTCCATACAGGAGATATGTTACACTATTTTCGGCTTGTGTATAAATTTATCGTCAGGGAGCATTAGCTCACACAAATACTTGTTGTATTTAAGTCACTCATATAATACAGTCCGTTCGTTAAAATACCACGAATTATATTTGCATTCCTTCAATGGTGTTCCGCTAGATGCATAGCCGTAGCACCCATAAAAATAGTGGTACGGTCGGTTAAAGGTCGACAACCCTTTTTCCGTGCATGTTCAAACATAGATAGGTATTTTTCATGTGCTATTATTTGTCACTTAGCAAATTGCAATCGAGATCATAACGTTTGTTATTTTGATATTGAAAGTTATTTGTAAAAAAATAGATTTTTGTTGAACGTTTCAAAACTAAAGAATATATTTTTTATTTACAATAAAACTGGTGCGGTCGTCCGTACCAGCAATTTAAAGTGGCACGGTTGCTACGCCGATGAAGATGTATTTGTAACTCCTCAATCTATCATACAGGTTTTATTAATTCAACCGTTTTTGACTTCATTTAATAAAAATGGGTTTTATTTATACAACAATACAATTATATTTATTCTAGGTACTAGTATATTAACTTTTGTAGCCCCTTAATAGTATTTCCCTCTTATTAATGGATGGATAATAATACCCCCCAATGTGTGTTATAGTACTCTAATTTTACTACTTACGACTACTTGCAATAAAGAGTACACATAAATTATGTGCAATACCAAAACCATAATCAAACAGAAATACACAGAGAGACGACCATAGAGCCCTTAGATGGTGTTCTTTGCACTCGTTTTAAAACTTTCTAAATAAAGAAATAGTGTTTCATTCTGAAATGGCAAAAACATCATGGAATTAAGCTTGTTATAAAATTATTAAAATGAACAAGTTTAATTATGAGGACTACCAAATGAACAGAAATTTTGATTGACAAATAGTTTTTCAATAGCTTTCAATATATGTGCTGACATTAGAGTGATGTAGAAATTGATAACAGTTTAAGATCAGATGATATTAAGACGCTGTTTTACATACTTCAATATAATTCTGAATCGGATTCGTGCATCTTTATTGAGAGACATTTGTAATTGGTTATTTTAATCAGGACGAATACATGTTAACAATGGCAAATACTGAAATTGCAAGTCAGGTTTATTATTAGAACAGTATTAAGTAAAGCATAATAGTTTCGAAATAAAGATGATAATACAACAAACACAAAAATAACAAATACACTTTGTTTTTTTATTTTGTACATTTTTGACTTACAGTATAATTATAGTTCTCTTTCTTTGACTTTAACATGTTTTGTTGTTGTCATTATTGATATAACCATGGAGAGAATGTCTGCTATCCAATGCTATTCGTGTATGTTTTCATGAATAAAATATGTTCAAATCAATTACTTATGACGAGTTTTTACTTATCCTTCTTTCACAAAATTTTAGAATGTTCATTATGCGGATTATACAGCTTTTCTTGTTTCTTGTGCTGAATAATCCCGTTATATGCTTTAGAGGACGGAATTTTCAACATAAGATAAGCAATATTCCCACAACACCGATTTCATCACAAATGAAAGACATCAGAAATGTATCGGTCATAACGTGTGGAACGCTTTGCAGATCAGAGGTACTTTACCAGTCCTTTGTGTACGATCGGAATCAACAACGATGTAGCCTTTACAGTGAAATAAAGCCTGCTGTTTTGACATCTGTAGCAACCGTTAATGTAATAACAACCGATAATGTAATAAACTTTTAAAATATTTTTTTGACATATTGTTATAAACTCAGTAGGTCATTTAAAAATACCTGATCGTAAAATACACCTTGGGTTTATCTTAGGCTACGCAAACATTTTTTTTTTAATTCTTAAATTTATTACATTAACGGTTGAGACAGTAACCGTTAATGTAATACAACACCCAAATGCGTCAAAACTCAATTTTACTAGGAAAGATTGTAATATAAACGTTTATGCTATTGAATAAAAGTTACTAAAGGTCTGGATTCAACATAAAAAGATTTCAATGTTTGAAATTTTTAGTTTATTACATTAACTGTTGAGAATGTAACCGTTAATGTAATACAACACCCAAATGCATCAAAACTCAATTTCACTAGGAAAGATTGTAATATAAACGTTTATGCTATTGAATACAAGTTACTAAAGGTCTGGATTCAACATAAAAAGATTTCAATGTTTGAAATTTTTAGTTTATTACATTAACGGTTGAGAATGTAACCGTTAATGTAATACAACACCCAAATGCATAAAAACTCAATTTTACTAGGAACGATTGTAATATAAACGTTTATGCTATTGAATACAAGTTACTATAGGTCTGGTTTCAACATAAAAAGATTTCCTGGTTTGAATTTTTTAGTTTATTACATTAACGGTTGAGAATGTAACCGTTAATGTAATACAACACCAAAATGCATCAAAACTCAATTTCACTAGGAAAGATTGTAATATAAACGTTTATGCTATTGAATACAAGATACGGTAGGTCTGGATTCAACATAAAAATTTGCGGAAAAAAAGAATAATAATAATCTGAAGAAAAACAACAAGTCTTCACATTGGAAATGGTAAAGACCTTAATTATGATTCAACCCACTGTATTTTGCACGGTCAGGCTTTCCGTATTATAAACTGAGAACCCAGCTACTAGGGGATTCACCGAGACTGCAAGTTAAACACTGACAACCCTCCCAGTTTGATCCCGGTGTAAGTAAATAATGACAAGCACAAATAAGAACAAGTGTGGACTGTGAGCACGCTCACAATGGGATACCCACGCTTCGCTTCAAGTCCAATTATCTCCCCTGAATAATATCCGACAGCAACGAAAATTCTGCATGCATATCTACACATGATATACTTCCTTCATGTAAAGTTTCATTAAAATCTGTCAAACGGTTTAGGAGGAGTTGCGCTTACGAGGTCTTCCACTGAATACTTTATTTAAAAAGTCTAAGTCCAATTATCTCCCCTGAATTATGTCCGACAGCGACGAAAATTCTTCATGCACATCTACATATGATGTTCTTCCTTCATATAAAGTTTCATCAAAATCTAGCGGTTTAGGAGGAGAAGCGCATACAAGGAATGTTGACAGACGGACAGACAGACAGGGTTATTCCTATATACCCCCCCCAAAACAAGTTTGCGGGGGTATAAAAAAGGCACCTATTAGACTTTCATCTTTATCTAAGATTACATGTGACAAAACAATTGCAAAAAATGTAATACATTTATTGTTTATTAACCCAGAGTATTCTTTTGTGCGACATATAGGTTCTGATAAATAAAACTCAGTTATACAAATGAAATATTGGGGTTTCTTTTATTAAAAAAGACCATGCTGTTTGGTGGGATTATTTAGATATAATTTTGGTAAGGGATCTTCCAATGCATTTACACGCAGATATTTCAAATTGGCAAAGTGATAATAAAGTAGAAGAGTTTTAACTTTTTTGTATACCAATATAAACCTAATTTGTATATTCGTAAATATCGACAACTGTATCGGTTTATCGATTTTTCTAATCCTACAAAATGTTCTTTCTATTTATACTACAGTTGAAATTCGACTTTTTCTGCTGAAAAATAAAAGACTTTGCCAATTTAGACTTTCTATTTTTTTTAGTAATGGCGACCTTTTCCAATTGGTAGTGTAGTGAATGTGTTTAACATGTTTTGAAAATTTTAATTGATAATGAAAAAATAACCATGACGTCTGAAAAATCAGCATCTTAATTTTCAAACTATTTTGACTAAGAGTAACACTACAGGACGTGTGCAAAGTTCGGAACATCTGATACCACCCTGTGGTCGGCATATTTGTTGCTTGTGTTATAGTGCGTTTCCTGTTAGCCTTAGTATTTGAAAATGTATTTTTTATTAGTATCGATACCTCCTGATTAATATATTTCTGTCTTAGATGGCCACAAAACATTCTTAAAACAATGCCCTGCAGACACGTGCATTCCCTCTGAGTAAGAAAATCTTTGGCTTTGTACAGGACTACAAGATATGTTTACAGACAACAATTACTTGGCAACAGCTGTCGTTACCATTACGATCAGATGTAAGATGGGCTATAAATATATGAACTTGTGTGTGGTGTGGTGTCCAACCGTTTTCGTCGGCAGACCAGCTCACATACTACAGTAATGGAAGCGAGAGGTTTGGCATGCCATAAAGCCTGGTTTGACCCACCATTTCTGTTGAAATGCTTGTACCAAGTCAGGACCATTACAGTAGTAGCTATATTTTTGGTTGTTGATTCTAAAGTTTGCAGGTTTCTTGGACTTTGATTTGTGGATTGTCTTTTTTGACAGTTTCCTTGGTGTTCGGTATTTTGTTACAACCTTCATTTCAAAATGCCAAAATAAGACTGATTAAAAATATAAATAATTGCTCATACAAATAAATTTTAGAAAAGTTGTTCGTACACAGCTTATGTTATGACAAATTCTGAAGTCAAAGATGGAAATAACTGCTTCAAACTGTCTAGAAGAATATGCGAATGGTTCAATATTGTACGTAATATTAACACGAAGTGCGGGTAAGCAAGTGTATTGCAATCATCCACGCGAGTTTACAATCTAACCGTACGGAGACTGCAATTACTGATCGTTAGCTGTAATAATAGTTGATTGATTGGTTGCCAGCGAGCAATATTACAGCTATATCAAGGACGAGAACAAGTTAACAAACAATAAATTGTGTTAAGATAAATTTCAGTTTTCATTCCTAATACTGGGACAATTACCGGCACAAAATCCACTGGTACTGACTGCCTAACCTGACCCCAGGTAGCAGAAAGGGGAAGCACTTTTATATGGAGGTTGCGTGGTAATAATACTTAAAGTTTAACATCAGACCTGAGTGGCTGACATATTCGGAGACAACCGCGTTCCTTGTGTTTTAAAGACCTCTATTTAAAAAATTTTTCGAAAATCAGTAGCTGTACAGTTGTCATTAAATAAGGTACAAATTTACTTCCCTATCCTACTCTTCATACTGTACTAGTGGGAGTTAGATTTCCAATCCACCGCATTAGTTCATTCCATCTCGGAAATTAAAGTTTGTTTTTGCCTGCAAAAATGACCCGTACCCCAAATTGTCCATGTATGGTAAAATGTATGTAAACAATGGAAGTTGATATTGTGCCCTCAATCCATACCAAGTTTCATAAAATTTCGTTAGCAGCTTCAGATGAGTTGCGTTCACAAGCTGATTTGGTGGCATAATTGTGAAATTTCGGAAAATCAAGGGGTGTTAATCCCACAAAATATACCGGATAAAAAAATCGTTGCAATATGCCCAACTGTATATGGTGCCCTCAATCCATACAAAGTTTCATAAAATCATTTCAGTAGTTTCAGAGGAGTTCACTGAAAAAAATGTAGGACAGACGGACAAGACAAAAACCATACATCTCCCCACCAAAGTGGGGGAGACATAATTAATTTATTGATTTTTTTTCTTAACTGGTCTAAGACTGATTAAAGCTGCTGGGCCCATACTGTGAGGGTTCTAAGTACTTGACACATAGAGCTGCCCAGTGCGTCCTATCGTTTAAGGGTTGCCAGGTTATCATACGGAAAGCCTGGCCGTGGACCATAATGGATAGCGCGTTAAGATAATACCGCGCTCCTTGAACGATAAAGACCCCTTTTGTAGATTTCGACAAAAAAGAAGGTTCATTGTTAAAGGATAATTCTCCGTCTTTACCAAATGCTTCATATTTCTCCAGTGGATGTAAACAAAATTAGTTCCCGTTGGTCCATCCCTTATCATCGTTGAATTGTTGTTTGTACACTTGTTCTCGTCCTAAATATAGCTGAACTATTTGCTCGCTGGACGTTAAAATAAAATTTAATCAAAAAATAACAAATAAAGCTGAAATACTGCTTGATTGATTGATTGGATGGATGTTTGTTTTACGTCCAGCGAGCAGTACTTCAGCTATATTCAGAACGAGAACAAGAAAACAACCAATAAATCAACGTGAAAAGGGGGCGTTACATAACGAATAAAATTTAGACTGACAACGGAAAAGTATGTAGTATTGGGTAGGGGCGGGGAGTCTTTATAGTGTAAAGAGTGTGTCACTCTCCAAACACATCACCCAATACAGTCCGCGGCCAACCTTTCCGTATTAAGACCCGACAACCCCCTCCCCCTTTTCACAAGAAGGTCTCTATTTTACGCTGTCCGGCGACCCGCTGGGCTGTTCTGTGGGTGGGTAGAGCACTGGGAACCCTCCCAGAATGGTCACAGTTTAATCAATTGAAAATTTGCCTACATGTATCACATATTTTTCAAGCAGCCCACACCATGAAAACATGCAAACAAATGTTTATGTTTATGAGTTTTCTTAAGACATTATGGTGCCAACGGCATAAACATGTTGCAAAATGTTTGCATTTGTGTGATTTTTTGACGTATTTAATTACCGAGTTAATTAGAATGGAAATACGTGATTGTATTTGAGTCATCAAAAATTGGCAGATTTCATGTCCGAGGTGTTTACTTTCAAAAATGTTTTAATCAAATATCATTTAGACAAAATTTGATTATAAAACGTCATTTCAGTATATTTTGGCCCCGTGCGGGATCCGGGTGGCTAAAAGAATAGACCGCAGTCGCGCTAGCTTGTCGTAAAAAGCGACTAAATAGCGCCCAGTACCCTGACCGGCGTGTCAGGTCGGTTTGCCTAAAGACCGACTGGGATGTGTGCCCCAGGTGGTTGAATGGGGTACCCCTGGCAAGCTGGGGTTGTCAGGCCATAATACGGAAAACCTGACCGCAAACCATATTAGTGCACCGTGTTGGGAAAAATGCCACGTTCCTCGCACGTTAAAGAACTCTGCTGTAGTATTCGCTACGAGTAGGGATTTCGATCCCGCTACAGGAGGCTAAATTGCCCGACCCTATCCACCCTCCCATTTGCCAGTGGCAATCTAAAATCCGTTACCCTTATTTTTCCTTGTGTCCCATCCCATTTTCATTCATCATCATTTCATGTTCATTTTATCATCCATTTCATGTTCATCGCCTGGATATAGCTGAAATATTGCTGCTCGGGCGTTAAACACCATTAATCAATCAATCAATCAGTATATTTTGCATTGAAAATGCTTAATATCACTTCAATTTATTCATTTATTTATAAAAACATAAGATAAGCAATATTCCCACAACACCGATTTCATCACAAATGAAAGACATCAGAAATGTATCGGTCATAACGTGTGGAACGCTTTGCAGATCAGAGGTACTTTACCAGTCCTTTGTGTACGATCGGAATCAACAACGATGTAGCCTTTACAGTGAAATAAAGCCTGCTGTTTTGACATCTGTAGCAACCGTTAATGTAATAACAACCGATAATGTAATAAACTTTTAAAATATTTTTTTGACATATTGTAATAAACTCAGTAGGTCATTTAAAAATACCTGATCGTAAAATACACCTTAGGTTTATCTTAGGCTACGCAAACATTTTTTTTTTAATTCTTAAATTTATTACATTAACGGTTGAGACAGTAACCGTTAATGTAATACAACACCCAAATGCGTCAAAACTCAATTTTACTAGGAAAGATTGTAATATAAACGTTTATGCTATTGAATAAAAGTTACTAAAGGTCTGGATTCAACATAAAAAGATTTCAATGTTTGAAATTTTTAGTTTATTACATTAACTGTTGAGAATGTAACCGTTAATGTTAATACAACACCCAAATGCATCAAAACTCAATTTCACTAGGAAAGATTGTAATATAAACGTTTATGCTATTGAATACAAGTTACTAAAGGTCTGGATTCAACATAAAAAGATTTCAATGTTTGAAATTTTTAGTTTATTACATTAACGGTTGAGAATGTAACCGTTAATGTAATACAACACCCAAATGCATAAAAACTCAATTTTACTAGGAACGATTGTAATATAAACGTTTATGCTATTGAATACAAGTTACTATAGGTCTGGTTTCAACATAAAAAGATTTCCTGGTTTGAATTTTTTAGTTTATTACATTAACGGTTGAGAATGTAACCGTTAATGTAATACAATACAACACCAAAATGCATCAAAACTCAATTTCACTAGGAAAGATTGTAATATAAACGTTTATGCTATTGAATACAAGATACGGTAGGTCTGGATTCAACATAAAAATTTGCGGAAAAAAAGAATAATAATAATCTGAAGAAAAACAACAAGTCTTCACATTGGAAATGGTAAAGACCTTAATTATGATTCAACCCACTGTATTTTGCACGGTCAGGCTTTCCGTATTATAAACTGAGAACCCAGCTACTAGGGGATTCACCGAGACTGCAAGTTAAACACTGACAACCCTCCCAGTTTGATCCCGGTGTAAGTAAATAATGACAAGCACAAATAAGAACAAGTGTGGACTGTGAGCACGCTCACAATGGGATACCCACGCTTCGCTTCAAGTCCAATTATCTCCCCTGAATAATATCCGACAGCAACGAAAATTCTGCATGCATATCTACACATGATATACTTCCTTCATGTAAAGTTTCATTAAAATCTGTCAAACGGTTTAGGAGGAGTTGCGCTTACGAGGTCTTCCACTGAATACTTTATTTAAAAAGTCTAAGTCCAATTATCTCCCCTGAATTATGTCCGACAGCGACGAAAATTCTTCATGCACATCTACATATGATGTTCTTCCTTCATATAAAGTTTCATCAAAATCTAGCGGTTTAGGAGGAGAAGCGCATACAAGGAATGTTGACAGACGGACAGACAGACAGGGTTATTCCTATATACCCCCCCCCCCCCAAAACAAGTTTGCGGGGGTATAAAAAAGGCACCTATTAGACTTTCATCTTTATCTAAGATTACATGTGACAAAACAATTGCAAAAAATGTAATACATTTATTGTTTATTAACCCAGAGTATTCTTTTGTGCGACATATAGGTTCTGATAAATAAAACTCAGTTATACAAATGAAATATTGGGGTTTCTTTTATTAAAAAAGACCATGCTGTTTGGTGGGATTATTTAGATATAATTTTTGGTAAGGGATCTTCCAATGCATTTACACGCAGATATTTCAAATTGGCAAAGTGATAATAAAGTAGAAGAGTTTTAACTTTTTTGTATACCAATATAAACCTAATTTGTATATTCGTAAATATCGACAACTGTATCGGTTTATCGATTTTTCTAATCCTACAAAATGTTCTTTCTATTTATACTACAGTTGAAATTCGACTTTTTCTGCTGAAAAATAAAAGACTTTGCCAATTTAGACTTTCTATTTTTTTTAGTAATGGCGACCTTTTCCAATTGGTAGTGTAGTGAATGTGTTTAACATGTTTTGAAAATTTTAATTGATAATGAAAAAATAACCATGACGTCTGAAAAATCAGCATCTTAATTTTCAAACTATTTTGACTAAGAGTAACACTACAGGACGTGTGCAAAGTTCGGAACATCTGATACCACCCTGTGGTCGGCATATTTGTTGCTTGTGTTATAGTGCGTTTCCTGTTAGCCTTAGTATTTGAAAATGTATTTTTTATTAGTATCGATACCTCCTGATTAATATATTTCTGTCTTAGATGGCCACAAAACATTCTTAAAACAATGCCCTGCAGACACGTGCATTCCCTCTGAGTAAGAAAATCTTTGGCTTTGTACAGGACTACAAGATATGTTTACAGACAACAATTACTTGGCAACAGCTGTCGTTACCATTACGATCAGATGTAAGATGGGCTATAAATATATGAACTTGTGTGTGGTGTGGTGTCCAACCGTTTTCGTCGGCAGACCAGCTCACATACTACAGTAATGGAAGCGAGAGGTTTGGCATGCCATAAAGCCTGGTTTGACCCACCATTTCTGTTGAAATGCTTGTACCAAGTCAGGACCATTACAGTAGTAGCTATATTTTTGGTTGTTGATTCTAAAGTTTGCAGGTTTCTTGGACTTTGATTTGTGGATTGTCTTTTTTGACAGTTTCCTTGGTGTTCGGTATTTTGTTACAACCTTCATTTCAAAATGCCAAAATAAGACTGATTAAAAAATATAAATAATTGCTCATACAAATAAATTTTAGAAAAGTTGTTCGTACACAGCTTATGTTATGACAAATTCTGAAGTCAAAGATGGAAATAACTGCTTCAAACTGTCTAGAAGAATATGCGAATGGTTCAATATTGTACGTAATATTAACACGAAGTGCGGGTAAGCAAGTGTATTGCAATCATCCACGCGAGTTTACAATCTAACCGTACGGAGACTGCAATTACTGATCGTTAGCTGTAATAATAGTTGATTGATTGGTTGCCAGCGAGCAATATTACAGCTATATCAAGGACGAGAACAAGTTAACAAACAATAAATTGTGTTAAGATAAATTTCAGTTTTCATTCCTAATACTGGGGACAATTACCGGCACAAAATCCACTGGTACTGACTGCCTAACCTGACCCCAGGTAGCAGAAAGGGGAAGCACTTTTATATGGAGGTTGCGTGGTAATAATACTTAAAGTTTAACATCAGACCTGAGTGGCTGACATATTCGGAGACAACCGCGTTCCTTGTGTTTTAAAAGACCTCTATTTAAAAAAATTTTCGAAAATCAGTAGCTGTACAGTTGTCATTAAATAAGGTACAAATTTACTTCCCTATCCTACTCTTCATACTGTACTAGTGGGAGTTAGATTTCCAATCCACCGCATTAGTTCATTCCATCTCGGAAATTAAAGTTTGTTTTTGCCTGCAAAAATGACCCGTACCCCAAATTGTCCATGTATGGTAAAATGTATGTAAACAATGGAAGTTGATATTGTGCCCTCAATCCATACCAAGT